>WHYT01012921.1:0-37784 GCA_009806455.1 Tetrax tetrax
TTACTAAAACTAGCAGGATAATGATTCGGAGAAACAAGATAAACCTCTTCCACCCTTCCCTCTTCCCAAGCTTAACATTATCTCTACTACCCCCCCCCCCCCCCCACCCCGAGTGGCACAGAGGGGAAGAGGGAATGGGGGTCGTGGTCAGTTCATCACGCGTTATTTTATGCCGCTGCTTCACAGCTGGGGGAAGAACTCATTACATCTCTCCCCTACTCCAGTGTGGGGTCCCACCCATATGCCACAGTCCTTCATTAAACTGCTCCGGCATGAGTCATCTCTTCCACGGAGAGCAGTCTCTCCAGAACGGCTGCCCCAGTGGGCCCTCTACGGCCACAGCTGCCTTCAGGCATCCAGCTCCCCTGGTGCGGGGTCCTTCACGGGGTCCAAGTGGATCTCTGCTCCTCCGTGGACGTCTATGAGCTGCAGGGGGACAACCTGCTCCACCGTGGTCTTCACCACAGGATGCAGGGGAATCTTGGCCAGGAGCCACATTACTCCTCCCCCTCATTCTTCACTGACCTTGGTGTCTACAGCTGTTTCTCTCACAAGAAAAGTTCTTCACAACAGGCTGGCAGAATCCTCTCAGGATCTCTTCACATCATCCATATCATCTCCTCTCCACTTCTTGCAGCCAGGCTGGGCCGAGTTGGCCCCAGTCGGCTGCCTGGCAAGAGGCCAGAGGTTAAGGCCTGCAAGGCCCCAGAGGCCTGCACCCCCCCTCTTTGGGGGCCTCTGCCCCCACTCAGCTTTGTCACATCTCCTTTTTTTTTTTCTGTTTTCCCCTTCTTAAATACGTTATCACAGAGGCATTCTCACGGGACATTCTGCTCCCAATCGTCTCAGCCTTGGCCAGCAGCAGGTCCGCCCTAGGCCGGGTTGAGTCCACTGAACAAAGGGGAGCGACTTCTAGCAGTTTCCTCCAGAAGCTACCACCTTAGGCCCCCCCTCACTAAACAAAACCACACCACCAGGTATCCAAGAAGGCCAACAGATTTCTGGCTTGCATCAGGAACAGTGTGGCCAGCAGGAGTGGGGAAGTGATTGTGCCCCTGTACTCCCACTGGTGAGGCCACATCTCGAATACTGTATGCAGTTTTGGGCCCCTCAATACAAGAAAGAAATTGAGTTGCTGGAGCGCATCCATATAAGGACAACGAAGCTGGTGAGGTGTCTGGGAAACCAGTCGTATGTTGAGGATCAGCTGAGGGAATTGGGATTGTTCAGTCTAGAGAAGAGGAGGCTGAGGGGAGACCTCGTTGCTCTCTACAACTGCCTGAAAGGAGGTTGCAGGGACGTGGATGTTGGTCTCTTCTCCCAAATAACTTGTGATAGAACAAGAGGAAATGGCCTCAAGTTGCACCAGGGGAGCTTTAGTTTGGATATTTGGAAACACTTCTTTACTGAAAGAATGATCTGGCACTAGAACAGGCTGCCCAAGGAAGTGGTAGAGTCGCCATCCTTAGAGGTGTTCAAAGAGCATGTAGATGTGGCACTCCAGGACATGGTTTAGTAGGCATGGTGGTGTTAGGTAGATGGTTGGACTTGATGATTTTGGAGGTCTTTTCCAGCCTTAAGTTTCTATGAGTCTATAACATACACTTCTTGGAACCCTTAGGCAATCCACTGAAGGGATATACACTATACCATAACATACACTATCTTTCAGCTTGTGCACAAATAATCATGAGGCTAATATTGAATATGGCTGCCTTATGAAAATATTTTTAGGCATAAATTCCATCTCTCATGTTCCTGAATGCATAATAAACCAGAGGACTAGTCACTCCATGATTCTCTGCCTATCTCCTAAGGTTCGAAGACCTTACTAATACACAAAAAATACAAACTCTCACCCAACTACATTCAGAAGAAGAGAAAATAAGAGGAAAATTATGGGATGTCTTTGCTAAAAGTTAGACATCTAAATCTGAACTCTTCACTCCTTCATAGTCCTGGACAGCCAGGTCTGAGATATAAGTTAGCTCGAGAAGTACATTATTAAAGACTTTGTACTGCCTTATTTAGAATGAAATAAAATAAGTTAAAGATGAGACTCTTAGATCATTCATATCCTATGCCAGTATACAGGCTCATGAAAGTTATCTCCAGAAAAAAAAAAAAAGGAGATTTTTGAACCGAAAAGGAACAGGATGGCAATTATCCATGCTCATCAATTTGTTGAAACATCTTTTTGTTTTGTTCTGCTCTAGAATTTACACAAATTTAAAAAATAGTAATAGTGGTTCCAAAATTGAATTATCATAAGCTGAATAAACTTGTAAAATGGACAACTCATAAGTAATTATCTTCTAATCATGCATGTGAATATTTGTAAAACCACTGGCTGCTGGTAGCTATGAAATCTTGCAGCTTATTTGTCTATACAGAGCTTATTACAGAGAGTCTTAGTAACCTGTCAGGGTGCCAACTATCTGAAATAGTCTACTACACAAAGGCACTTCCAAAAATTCATTGAGCAGAGTCTGCTAATGGAAATTAATTAATAGAAATTAAATGTGGCGATAAAACTAGGTATCACATCAGCAGCGCCTATATTTATTTGAAATTACTAGCTTCTTCAGTCTTAGAACCAATATAAGATATTTATTCTTACCTACACTCCTTTACAAGGACATGTGCTTCCCACGATATCAATCTCTTACTTCTTTGCAAGAAGTTTTAAGAGGAATCCCAATGAAATATGACAGAATGCAAACCAAGTGTCATATTGCATCATTGATTTACACAAAAACATCGGAGTTCTTCAATTCTGCTGGATATAAAGTTGCAAGAATAAGTGAAAAAAACTGTTTCATAAAATCTCAGGAGTGCTTTCTTCCTGTTCTTTCCCTTTGTCTTCTCCCTGATAATTTGCAGTGCTTAAATACACTATATTTATTTCCTTATTTAGTTATCATCTAGTAAAGGACGTTGTCTCGTGCTGAAATACGGGATTTTATAAATTAGTTCATAAATCATGAGTTGTCATAGATCATAAGTCACCACAAGTAAGTTTTTCTGTAATTTGAAAATAGGTGAGACTATATTTCATATTTTGGCTTAGGCTGTTGTGGACTATTTTCTTAAGTAAAATAATTTAACTTTTAAAATGGTTTCTTAAGTAAAATAATTGAATGCATTCAAAATTGATCATGTGGTTTTTTCTTACTTAATAGCTATGTAAGATCATTCTCACATTCTCATAATATATTTCAGTTATTCTGCTTTTATTTGAGGTGTTCTCATTATGTCACTCTGATATCAGCTTCTCTTGGCCTTTCTCATTTCTGCCTTGTTTGCTTAGTTCCCTTGGCTGCTTCTGCAAAATTTGTTGGTCATGTATCTAATCTCCTGCAGGGCCTGTCCATTCATCAGACTCTTCCACATCATACATTAAAAATACTCAAGTTAACTAGTGAACTGAATTTTCATTTTCTGTTTCTATTTATAGAATAGCATTCAAAATAAGAATCTGCTTGGTGCTGAATACTTAAGCCTTTAATAGTCTGTGTAGAATTTAGGAAATTATCTTTCCAAAGTAATTTTTTTCTGCCCACTTTGTACCTATTTCAGTGAGTCTATTACCATATGTAGGCACAGTTCCAGAAAAAAGGATAAGGTGATATTTTGCACAAGTTCCTACCAGGTTCAAATCAGTAAATATCCAGACGAATATTTACTCTTACTGGTTTTTCTTCTTGGTAATAGCAGTGGGAAAATTCCATTGATTTCAAGGATGCAAGAACAGACCTAATTTTGCATAATTTAATGAAATAGGAAAACAGTCTTTCTTTAAAAAATGACAGGGCTCATTCCTTATAAAAGAAAATATAAGCTGTAACTCCTCACTGAAGATGTCCCCTGGTGCATTTTGGTTCAACATATCTCTCTCCTGTGTCTTCATCCTATGGTTTTCCCAGATGAAAGGGAGCTGAGAGATAAATATGAGTTTTCAATTACTGCAATAGGTCCAAGCTTCCTTGGAATTTATGGTTTTAGTATTTAAAATTAGAAATACTTTGTTAGTAATCTTATGTGCTTGGGGGGTGTGTGTGCATGCCTATACAAAATATATATATAATTCTGTGACAAAATAGCCATCTGTTTTAGTGTTTATTTGTAACATGAGACTAAACTTTACATCTCAAAATAGGCAAAAGTGATTCTTCTCCCACTCACTTTTATCTCTTTACCAGAAATATTGAGGGGAAATATTTTCAAAGCAAAAGACAGACAGTAGCATAGCCACTGTTGTAAATCCTGGTCTATCTATCTGCAGCCATAGGCAAACTATAGAGACGAAGGATAAATAGCCTCAGAATTAGATGCATGATCTGAATGTGTACCACGCTCTGCAGGTCTCTGCTTACACTGGCATCCCTGTTCACATATCTGACACTCGAACTTGCAAGAGGTTTCTGAGTAACAGCAGAGTGGGCCATTTCTGTAAAGTCATACCTCCTGGGAGAAAAAAAAAAAAAAAAAGTCCACAATACTACTACTCGTAAGACATAATAGTATATGGAGTACTCATAGTATCATGGATTCAGCGTAAGAAGACAGGGAAAGCAAACGACAGTAGGTGCTGAAGGGGTTTATAGTTTATATCCAACTATACTAGTTCTTAAACTACATTATTAACAGGTTGTGAATGCCCTGTACTATTTTAAAAATAATCATTATCATGTCATTCAATGAAGTTATACTATTAAATATAGATCTTACAGAAGAAAATTCAGTGAGATCTGCAAGTCTCACAAGGAGGCAATTAGCTATAATTTAACTGTGAAATATTGATTACCAACATTTGTAGACATGACCACCTCTACCTCATGGCATCATAAACTCTAGGATCAGTGTGTACATGCAGAAGATCTAAGCCCAATGAACTCTTTTACACAAAGTGAGCCCATCTTAACTGGCATAAGGTCAAAGGAGAAATACAAAAAAATATAAGGGATGTCATATGTACCCACAAATGAGCATGCAGGTTAAAGTTTATGAGTAAGAATGTAGCTTGCAGTTTTCTTGATTGTATTTGGCTGTGGGACTTGCTTTTTTTTCAGTTTGTTTGGGTTTTTTTTTTTAAAGCTGCTTGTTTTCCCATTTGGGGTAAAAACTGAGCAGAGGGAAAGCCTGGTATTTTTTATACTCTTATAAATTATTTTCCTGAATTGGCTCAGTACCTATGTCTTGGGTTTTTTTACGAGAATTACTTTCCAAACAGCATTCCATTTTAAATAGAAACTATGTTTGTCAGCTAGTTCTCCAGGGTCTCTTCTGGTTAACTACTTAAGATCCTCAGATCTTCCAGAACCAGTTCTGGGAAAGCTTTCGCAGCAGAGTTTTCCTTAGGGTACAGTTTGTTGACTTCCATCTCAGAATCCTTCCTGCTTAAAATCTTTCCTTTCCCTACACCAGCTTTTTTAGTAGATGACTGGTACCTGTGAGTTGCTGCATCCTCAGGGTATAGGCTCTTCCTCTAGCTCTGCACTATGGAGGTACCTAAGACATGACCACCTAATATGATAAGAGTCTTACAACTGTTTATTCCAGTTTTGGTATCAGAGTATGCAAGTATCTTGAGAACACTTTTGGCATGTACTTTTGGCATCTCAGTTAAAATTGCATTATTAGGACTCCCCTTACATATTTACAAGAATTCCTAACTGGGAATGGCAGAAGTTCTCTGTACTCTCTCTGCTCAAGTCAACCCATCTGTGGAAAGATACATTTCTACTAAATGTGAATGAAGGGATAACCTATAGCCTAGTGGAGAAAGGTGCCTACGGACTTGAGCTGAAATGGTCCCTGAGAGTGAGGAATAGGTTTGTCAGCAGATGATAAGGTAGTATGAACAGACTGAAGCATGCAGACAACCTGAGGTACCGACCTACCTGCTAGACACCTAAATTTCATTTCCAAAGTGGATTTCTTCAGAGCTGTTTCAGAAACAATGACACTCAGTCCTGCTAAGAGATACTTTTCTTCAGACCTCTGGGATTTCCCTGTTGATGTTGTGGTTGCAGTCAGGAGTGGGAAAGCTGCTAACCTTCTGACACAGATGCCAACAGAGGTAAGATCAAGTCAAGGTTATCCACATATTAGCTGGAGGAACAAGACAAACAGCACAACGAGAAGAGTAATGAGGAGTAAAATCCTTAACTCTCCCTTCTGCTCCCTCTCCAAGGCAAAGAGAAAAGGGCAAAAGAGAAGCTGTGAAAGAGCAGCCATCCTCTTCAGTCTGCTCCTGGTACAGAGACACTGTGTGCTGCCTCTCCTCCCCCTTCTCAACCCCTCAGTTTTGGCTGGCCCCAGGATTAGGAGCAAGCCCCTAGCAAGTGGAGCTTCTATTGAAAACAGAAGTTCCATGTGCAGAGGGTTTATAGGACTGGACCTGTAATTTGCTCAATTACTAGTGTAAAGAAAACCATAGGGAACCTGAGTAACAGCAGCTCCTAACCAAGCACATTTGCACTTCATCTGAAACCCAGTATGATTCATCAGGATCACACCCCCTCCTTCTCCAGGATCTAAAGCAATTTGTGTAGCTTAAATCAACCATAAATGTATAACTAGGAGATAAAATCACAAACCCAGATCTAATTGGTATAGCTTAAATTAAGTTTTACATTTATTGCTGGGAGATAGAATTTGGATAGAATAACTATTACAACAGAATTAAAGAAAAGAAAATAGATATGGTGTGGGACCTATGGTAACTTTTATTTAAAACACATGTCTGATGGAGGCAGGAGTCTGCAGAAAACATCTGATACTACTGCACTGTAATCCCTATTTGCTGGAGCAACACCTATTCCAGGTAGTAAGAGGAAAATATTAAATCTTAAATGTGATGCTGATTTTGGAAAATATAGAAAGACACAGAAAGTTTATTCAACATTGCGCACAGCTTATGTGTACAGAACACTACAAGGATTAGTCTCCCAAGGAAGATTTTTTTAACAGCAATTTTTTCTAAATGTTTAAAAGGTATAGGCTAATAGAAACAAAACAACTGGGATAGATAAACTGGCGAAGACAATTACTTTACAGAATACTAATGTCCAAGGAGACTGAAAGTAAAAAAAAAATAAAACAAGGAATTCCAACTTAAAACAGTGTGGTTTTTTTTTATTTCCT
The DNA here is from genome assembly GCA_009806455.1 of Tetrax tetrax. Classification (NCBI taxonomy): domain Eukaryota; kingdom Metazoa; phylum Chordata; class Aves; order Otidiformes; family Otididae; genus Tetrax; species Tetrax tetrax. The sequence continues at coordinate 7,150 of WHYT01012921.1, forward strand.
GTATAATAAACATTGCCCTAGGGTTTTTTATGGTCTTATCCTCAATATTTCCTTTTTATTTCCTTCTACAATTTTACAACAGAAAATATTGAATCATGTTTGTGTATCAGGTATTCTTGTTGAAAAGTTCAACAATTCTCTTCAATACATGTGATTTGTTGTTTTCAGAATTAGAGAATAATTTAAGTTTGTAGGGACCTCTGGACATCACCTGGTGTAGTGCTGACTGAAAGGTAGACATACCTCAGAGTTAAATGATTTTACTCACGGCTTTGTCTAGTCAAATATTTAATCTCTTCTGCCGGCTCTTGTGCCATCTAACCTACCCCACATGCACCGGAGCCCCGCTCCAGGGAACGCAGAGCATCACACGGATACCGTCAAGCTAAGTCTTCAATTTAATGCTGCGCAACACAGGGTTAAATACCCGTACACCCACTACTCACACGAACACACCCGCCCCCTGCACCCTTGGACCCATCCGTGCCCACCACGTACACTAACATATCTGCCCCCTGCACCCTTGGACCTATCCACGCCTAACGCGTGTATCGCCGTGGACTGCCCTTCCTGCGTACGTGCAGCCCCACTAACGTTACTCTACATCTTCAATATTGCCTCTCTGAGCAAGCTGTTTGCAAATTATTCCAGTGCTTGACCATTGTCACTGTGGATTTTTTTCCTAATATCTAAAAGGAAATTGTTTGCTGTAGCTTGTGTCCATTGTCTGTCATCCTTTCAGTGTGCACTTCTGAGAAGTGTCTCACCTTGACTTGTCTATGACAACTAGTTAGGTAGTTGAAGACCTTGATTAGATATCTCCTCTTAGCCTTCTTTTTCACATTTTAATGGAAACTCTATTATATCTTAAATGTAAAATTGTTTTGGTCACTCAGAATTTGCAGGTCTGAAGGAGAGCGGAGCTATAACAAACAAGGAGACAATAAAAGGTGATGCAAACATTTTCACCTTTTTTTTTTTTCCCTTGGTTTGTAATAATAGCAAATAGTACCTGTGATTACCAGACCTTTTCAAGAAAATCTGCCAGGAAAATGCCTTTCCCAGTCCTCCAAAGCAAGGTGGAATACCAGTGTGACCTGCAGGGGTCTGAGGAGAAAGGCACAGGAGACAGTCTCGGGCAAAAATATACACATTCAAAATTTCCCAGCTCTTCACACAAATGAAAACAATTTTTAAGTGAGCACTTTAATCTCTGGAAAACAGCTATCTTACTTTCACAGGAGAGTTTGTACTCAAAAGATCATACAATGAACTCCGGCTGAAAATCTCCAGCCTGCGTCGCTGTGTTTAATAAAGATCATGCCTGTTCAGTGACCTCTGTCACTGTGTATTTCTTACCTCCATATTACCCAAAAGAGGTCTAAGTGTTTGCACTTGTGTAAATACTGTCTGATTCTTGGTAGATCCCTCTGAAAGTGTGGGATGGTTAATAATTTTAAACCTCTATTTTTGTTTTTAAAAATCTTTTGTTTTTTCTAGTACTTCACGTACTCTCCATTCTACCATTTCCAGCATAATTTAGGCCAGGAGCTCAGAGGGATTTCCAGAAGACAATTTTGGCGGTACATTTCTCTCTTTCCGTGGAGACAGATTTAGATAACCAGAATAGTCTCCATATGAAATGGAGACATACCACAGACAGGTAAAGTCAACTGAGATGAAACCTAGTATTAGGATTTGCCTTTGCCACTCTTATTTCCATTAAGAGACTTCCAAAAGAGGCTTGTAGTAGACAAAGATGTTAGTCTTCTGTGCTGAGGCAAATAACTACAACACTTCTTGTGAATGACTTCCACTCCCAGACATTTGCTGCAGAGCATCTGGAGCAGGTTATCACCAGGGAAAAAGAAATAAAACCTGGGCTGGTGAGGGGCGGGGAGGGGGTTGCATTATGCTCTGAACTTCTACACCACTTACTGCTTTTTCAAGTGAACGCATGGTTAGTATCACTTGTGTACACCTGCTACAGTACAGCTTTACTTACAATTCATTTACCATGCAAAAATGTAATGCCATTGATGCTGCTTTTCATAGTACTGAAACTATGGCTTTCAGAAATGGCCTTTAAAGACACAGTTCTAGGTGAAAGCTTAATTTTTAGTGTCCTTTTTGTCTCCCTTAAATGTCTCTACTTGACAAACCTTCAGTCCTCCTCAACAGATACCGCATATCCATACAGCTGTTGCTCATCTTCACCTCCCTGTACCTGTACATAGGTACATTAAAATCATAGATTCATAGAATCACAGACTCATAGAATCGTCTAATAGTTAGGGTTGGAAGGGACCTTCAAAGGTCATCTAGTCCAACTCCCCTGCAAGGAGCAGGGACATCTTAAGTAGATCAGGTTGCTCAGAGCTCCATCCAACCTGGCCTCAAATGTTTCCAGGGATGGGGCATCCACCACCTCTCTGGGCAATCTGTTCCAGGGTTCTACCACCCTCATTGTAAAAAAATTTTTCCTAATCTCTAATCTGAATCTACCTCCCTCTATTTTAAAAGTATTACCTGTTGTCCTGTTGCAATAGGCCCTGCTGAAGAGTTTCTCCCCATCTTTCCTGTAGGCCCTCTTTAGGTACTGGAAGACTGCTCTAAGGTGTCCCAGGAACCTTCTCTTCTCCAGGCTGAACAGCCCCAAGTCTCTCAGCCTGTCCTCACAGGAGAGGTGCTCCAGCCCTCTGATCATCTTCATGGCCCTCCTCTGGACCCTTTCCAGCTGGTCCATGTGCTTCTTGTTTGGGGGCTTGAGCCCTGAATGCAGTACGCCAGGTGGGGTCACACAAGAGCAGAGTAGATGAGTTGGGCCATTTAGGTTAACCTCTACACCTTTTGATTACAGGCTTATGACTACAGACAGTCAAAGGCTTGCTCTGAAAGGCTTCTTTAAAACAAAACATTACGTAGGTGCTACAAATTACATCCTGTAAAAAAGAGGGTTATAAAGAAGCATACACCTACGTGTACAGTGGTCTATATACATTCAATTGAACTGAAGTTTTTTTCTGTCAGGACTGTAAACAGTGGATGCATTTATAAAAACAAACAAACAAAAGAAATTAAACCTCACCCACCCAAAAAAAGATCCCCTCTTTGTGTTCTCTCTTTGAGAACCGTTGCTGACCACTCGTTTCTTTCTGTCTAGAGTCTTTATCCGCCTGACAGCAAATAGATGAGCAGAAAGGAACAATTAATGCCCCTAGTCACTCTCTGCAATTTCAGTTTCAAAGCTAAACACTTTAGCTACAGAACAAGCAATTCACAGATCAAACAGGTCTACTCTAAAGTATATAGAGTGTGCCAGAAGAAGAAATTATGTTCTGATTAGCTGATGTAAGTTAGTACAGTTCTGTTGAATTCAGCAGAGATGTGCGTTTAGTAATACTGCTAAAACTACTTTTTTTTTTCTTTTTCCTTTATTATTCACAGAGGTAAAATACTTGCTACTTCGTGTGCTGCCTTTTTAATATTTCCCCTTTCCTTAATTGTTATTAACTTGGAAAGCTTTTGACTCAAGCTCCGTAACTCTTCCAAAGTATTGCAATAAATTGGGATATCACAATACACAGAAAGTAATACTCAAGCTTTCCCCTCATTTGACCAAGGAATGGTTCAAACTAAGCTTAAATACACATCGAGAGAATAATATTATTTCAGATGCATCAGTTCAAAAACATAAAAATGTAGACAAATAAAACTAATTCTCCCCAGAAATATAGCTGACCTATTATATTGCTTTTGGGAATTAATGTTAGGAGATGTAGCCAAGTGCTGTTTCATCTCCTTTGCCATCAATATAATCTGTCCTTTGGGTCAACAATGATTTAATAGGTTACATCGAATATTGTGGAAATTTTTTTCATTGCTTCTTTCTAATAGTCAACAGTTACATACTCTACTTACATTTTAATGTCAGGAGGATTTATTTATAAGATACAATTGTAGAATTTTACTAAGAAAACATCTTTATCTTTTTCACATAATTTGAATCATTATTTGGCTTGAACCATATTTAAGCTTTTTCTTTTCCTTCATTTATGAGGGGTAATGGTTTTAAAATAGAGGGAGGTAGATTTAGATTGGATATTAGGAAAAAATCTTTTACAATGCGAGTTGTAGAACCCTGGAACAGATTGCCCAGAGAGGTGGTGGATGCCCCAACCCTGGAAACATTCAAGGCCAGATTGGATGGGGCTCTGAGCAACCTGATCTAGTTGGAGATGTCCCTGCTCCTTGCAGGGGGGTTGGACTAGATGACCTTTGAAGGTCCCTTCCAACTCTAACCATTCTATGATTCTATGATTCTACTTACTCAATAACACACCAATTTGTAACAAATTCTTCCCTTACCTTTCTTAACTGAAAAACGAAGCAAATAGCAAGAACCATGTGTAATACCTTATCTGATTTTCAGGATAAAATGTATTTCTCTTAAATACTGATTGTCTTTAAGATTGTGGTGAGAAGTGATTGTGCAATAAGAAATTTAGGAAAACTCTGATATTATGACAAACAAAGCTAAATAATTGATATAGATTTTAAAAGTCTACAGGAAAGGACAGAAAAGAGGAAAAGGTATCACAGATATTTATAATAGTTGACAATTATAATAAAAATTATATGTGTGATAGTGGAAATTCTATGGACTGGGCTTTAATGATTAGATACAGTAGTGTCATAGTTTACCCCCGATTGGGACCAGACTACGCAGTGTCTCTTTCACTCCACCCATCCTCCAAGGGAACAGGGGAGAGATAATGTAAGAAAAAAGGCTCAAGGTTTGCCATAAGGACAGGGAGAAAATCCTTAAAATTACTGTTATGGGCACAACAGACTCAAAGTGGGGAATACTATTCATTTATTTCTAAAAACAAAGCAGGATAATGAGACAGAAAACAAGATAACCTCCTCCCACCCCTCCCTCTTCCTTAACATTATCTCTACCACCTTTGCCCTGCCTGAGCGGCACAGGGGGGAAGAGGGAATGGGGGTTACGGTCAGTTAATCACACGTTTTATGCCTCTACTTCGTTGTCGGGGGAAGAACTCCTCACATGTTTTCCCTGCTCCAGTGTGGGGTCCCACCCATACGCCACAGTCCTTCATTAAACTGCTCCGGCGTGGGTCATCTCTTCCACGGAGGGCAGTCTCTCCAGAACGGCTGTCCCAGCGGGCCCTCCATGGGCCACAGCCACCTTCAGGCATCCGCCTGCCCCGGTGTGGGGTCCTTCACGGGCTCCAGGTGGATCTCTGCTCCTCCGTGGACCTCCATGAGCTGCAGGGGGACAACCTGCTCCACCATGGTCGTCACCACAGGCTGCAGGGGAATCTTGGCCAGGAGCAACATTACTCCTCCCCCTCCTTCACTGACCTTGGCGTCTGCAGCCATTCCTTTCACAAGAAATTCTTCACAACAGGCAGGCAGACGCCTCTCAGGTTCTCTTCATATCTCATCTCATCTCCTCTCCACTTCTTGCAGCCTGGCTGGGCCGAGTTGAATGCAGATGGCTGCCAGGCAGGAGGCCAGAGGGTGAGGCCTGCAAGACCCATAAGGCTCGTGCCTCCCTATTTCTGCCCCACCTCAGTATCTTTGCATCTTCTCTCCTTCTTTTCTTTTCTATTTTTCCCCTTCTTAAATACGTTATCGCAGAGGTGATATCATGGAACATTCTGCTACCAATTGTTTCGGCCCTGGCGAGTCCACTGAACAAAGGGGAGCAACTTCTAGCAGCTGCCACCATAGCACCCCCCCACACTAAATAAAACCAGAACAAGTAGAGACATGTAGAGGTCTTAGCACAAATATTTTCTATAATGTATAAACATTTTTTTTTAAATTACATATAAAGAAAATTATCTTTTCTCTTCCCACTAAAAAGAAATTAAAATCAGACAGATAAGCATATGTCTACACATGTATGTAAAGAACTGAGTGATCATAACAGATAGTAGGTAAGTAATCTTCAGCTATTGCAAGATGGCATAGGGAGAAATGGCTTCAAGAACTGCTGCAGAAGGACCATATTTCAGGACAGCAATTTCAATGGAATTAAAACACGTGATGAGTTAAAGTGAAACAGGAAAAAAAAGTTGAGTACAGGATTTTTCAGTTATTTCTTTTCATCTTAACAGTGGGACAACTTTTAAGGTTACAATTTCTCTAGCGAGAGGGGAAAAAAAAGAGTTAAATAAATGTTAGGAATGTAACACAAAGAAAACTACGAGATGACAGAAAATTAGAACAATCACAGTCCCTGTCTTCCTCTCACCAGACTCCCAGATAATAAAACCCCTGAGGGTACTGAAAATGCAATCAAGAGACTAAAGGCTATCTAAATTGCAATTTGTTCTTATGTCTAAATGAAATTGAGAAAAATTCAAAATTCAACTGTGTCTCCATATCTCATTGCTAATATTTTGTAGCACTTATAGAATAATTTGTGTTGGAAGTCCAACCCTACTGCAAGGAGCAGGGATATCTTCAACTAGGTTGCTCAGAGCCCTGTCCAACCTGGCCTTGAATGTTTCCAGGGATGGGATATCTACCACCTCTCTGGGCAACATGTTCTAGTGTTCCGTCACCCTCAGTGTAAATTTTTTTTTCCTTATATCTACTGAAAATCTATTTCCTTTTAGTTTAAAACTATTACCCCTTGTCCTATCACAACAGGCCCTGGTAAAGAGTTTCTCCTCGTCTTTCTTATAAGCTTCCTTTAGGTACTGGAAGACTGCTATAAGGTCTCCCTGGAGCCTTCTCTCCTCCACACAGAACAGTCCCATCTCTCTCAGCTTGTCCTCATAGGAAAGGTACTCCAGCCCTCTTACCATCTTTGTGGTTCTCCTCTGGACTTGCTCCAACTGGTCCATGTCCTTCTTATACTGGGGGCTCCAGAACTGGGCACAGTACTCCAGGTGAGTTCTCATGAGAACAAAGAAGAAGGAGAGAATCACCTACCTCAACCTGCTGGCCACATTTCTTTTGATGCAGCCCGCGTTTTGGGCTTTCTGGGCTACAAGCACACATCGCTGGCTCATGTTGAGCTTCTCATCCACCATCACTCCCAAGTCCTTCTCCTCAGGGCTGCTCTCAATCCATTCTCTGCCCAGCCTGTATTTGTGCCTGGGATTGTCATGACCCAGGTGCAGGATCTTGCACTTGGCCTGGTTGAATTTCATGAGATTCTCATGGGCCCACCTCTCCAGCCTGTCCAGGTCCCTCTGGATGGCATCCCTCCCTTCCAATGTATTGATTGCACCACAAAGCTCAGTATTGTTGGTGAACTTGCTGAGGGTGCACTCTGCCACTGTCGCCAACAAAGATGTTAAACAAGGTCAGTCCCAATACCGACCACTGAAGAACATCACTTGTCACCGGTTGCCACTTGGACATCAAGCTGTTGACTGCAGCTCTCTAAGTGTGGCCATTCACCCAATTCCTTATCCACGGAGCAGTCCATCCGTCAAATCCATGTCTCTCTAGTTTAGAAGCAAGGATCTCCTGTGGGACAGTGTCAAATGCTTTGCACAAGTCCACTTATCCCTCTTCCTCCTTTAGCACTCCTATATATTAACACATTTTATTTCTTATTGAGAACTTATAGTTATAACCTTTGATGACAGAAAAGATATTGCAAAACATACCTGTCAGTAGAAACAGAACAGTATTCTATTGATTATTAAAGGTAAAAAAATGTTTCTTACTAATGACCTTTTTAGATAGCTGTCACAAAGTTGCAAGGTCTTCTAAAGAGTAAGCTTTTTGTTAACTGTTTTAAAGACTAGAGGAAATTAAAGAAGAAGGTATTCATTATAAGAATATAATGGAACTAATACTAAGAGGAAAAATCAATTATGATGGAAAAATAATAAATAGATGTGAAATAAGCAATGAAGTCTTTTGCAGAACTCGTGGAAATTGTTTGACATATTGATAGGAGAAGATGACCCTCATAGAATGAAATGTATTTGGATTCCATTACAGAATTAGATACATTTTATAATACATATTTACAAAAGGTATTTTGGTCAAATATTCACAAAATTGTTTCTCGGTCCTGATGTCTTTCAGATGAATTAAATTATTTTTTTTTTCTCTCCACACTGTTCACAGAATGTGGAAACAGTTTTTCCATGTAGAATGATTCACTGATTTGAATAAAGTATTCTTAATTTAACTTTCATAATTCAGCCAGCAGTAATTCAGACTTGCTTGGAACAGAAATTGATTGGAAGATTGTAAACAGGAGCAGAACATACTGCAAAGCATGAATTTGAGAGAAAGCCTTCATTAACATATTGCTAAGATTTGTGCTGTCTTATTCCAATTCAGTTCCAGTGAGTGACCGTTTCCACTGGGACCCTCTGAAAGTGGGAGATCAAGGCTTATCTGTGGTCTTAATACCCATTAACCACTGTTGTAATGACACAGGTAGTGTGGGGAGCAAATGTACCTACTGTCATCGATTTTAATCCTACCAAGTGAACATAAAAATTTCTTCAGTGGTCAATTCTGCTTTTTACTCAAAGGAATAATATTACTTCAAAATCTGAATGTAAGCCCATCTCTTCAGCTGTCATGAGCCCATTATTCCTTTTGATTTTGACTCAGCTATGCCAATTTATACTCATGGCCTGTCCCTATCAGAGGCAAAGCTGAAAGTAAAAACCCACCCCATGAATAAGAATGTATGAATATATGCATGTATACACAAACATTCATGTATATATATTTATATACACTTAGAGATACAGATGGACATGAATCAACAGAAATATATATATACGCATATATGCATTTGAGAGCACCATTCAAAGTAGGTGGAACATTTTAAGATTTGTTTGGTCATCTTAAATACTAGAAAAGAAAACAATGTCCGAGAGACTTTACTGTTTTCACGTTACAGATTATGCTTAAACTCCAGTGCATGTAATGCTGTGGAACCTTCTGTGTGGTAGGTACAACAAGTTGATCAGCTGTGGTGCTATGACTTCAGAGTGAGTGAGGTATCACACAACTCTGATTAGCAGATAGCTCGGAAGAACAGTGTGAAGAATGTGTAAACTGAATACACCATGGACTATCTGATAGGAAATGTAAAGTACAGTTGTATGCTAAGACCCCACCCTGATGTGAGTTTTGTTACTTAAACTAATTAAACAGCCAGAGTTGAGCCATACCTCTGCTAGAAAAAGGGACAAATGGCTAAACATAGGACAAGTGGGCTTGGGCATTTTAAAAGTAACCTGCAGTTTGTATAACACTGCTGTTGGCAAAAAAAAAATGCATCCAAAGTCCAGGCTTGTTAGCAAGTACATCTAGCTATGATCTAGTACCTGGAATTTTCTGTGGAGCGCTGGTACATTCAACTGTTTCAGTAAGACCTAAGGAGACCGTGCTGTTTACTTTGATATTATTCTATTGCTGAAGCAGGAGAGATGATGAGACGGTTGCACAACTTCTATATGATTCAAAAAGCAGAGATTTCTGCTCTCAGTGTTTCCCTGGAGTGTACGTGTTCAAATCATAATCTCTCTCTCAAATGTCCACATGGATATGGTGAAGTCTTCTGTTCCTCTGCTGTGTCTAACTTTAGAGGTGTTTTTATTTTGAAGGGTTTTTTAAGTTACATGCGAAATTATTCATAACACATTGTTTTTTCCTAAATACATTTTATTTTTCTGCTTCAGAATACATTTTTGTCTGCATACAAAAGTGTGTGTAGTGCTTTTAAATCTCTTGGACTTTTAAATGTCCAAGATTACTTTTATACCTTATTTAAAACATTCATTGGCCTGCAGTGATGTGTTTGAAGAATGAACTCCAATCTTAGTCTTTATATAAAAAGTATAACTACTGTGTGGAAGAAGGTTACTCACAATTAGTGACCAGTCTGGAGCAAATAGCAATGGATTGGAATTTATGTCCTGACAGAAACTTATAACCAACTGAGACTAGTGTGTTCAGGCTTGGTTTTGAAGATCTGGCATTCTGACTTTTCCTACATCCTGAGTAGGAAGCTTGTTACTCATGCTTTTGTACTCCTATGAGAGTGCCTAAAAGTTAGACACTGCACTGTGTAATCTTTTGGTGTCTAAACCCTTTATTCATCTAGCATTTACAATCCTGCTCTCACTCTCCCAGTTGTGCCTTTGACTTAATCTCCCATCTGACAAGAAAAGACTCTGGTTTGTGAAGGGTCTTTTTTGCAAGTAATCAGTTGTTTAGCACCGCAGATCTTTCAGGGTTACCGGGTACATAAGAGGAAATTTAATTTCATTTATCCTTCTGTTTATCCTTTCTTGCTTTCGGAAGAATTTTAAGAAAGCTCTTCTTTCTCTCTCTGCTCAGTGTAGAAACCAATGGGAGAAACAAGAAAAATCCCCACCTACTTTGTGTCAATTCTTTTGCAGTTTTCATTATTTTGATCTTATCATTTCAGTATTTTCGTGTATAAGGTATTACTTATCATCAGCTCAACTGACTAGCATATGCGCTGTCTAACACCCAATAGATGCTTTCAGGCATTTCTGCAGAATTTTTGGAATGTTTTCTGTTTAGTAGCAGCAAGGTGCTGAATGTCCAAGTATCCTGGACTAAAAGCTGCTATGAGTGCACATAGTGACTACAACCTATGCTGAGCAGCTAGTCTGGTATATTGTGGCACTGAATTTACTGTGCTCACATTGCATGGAAATACATTTCTGCTCAGAAAATCTTGGGAATAAATCTGGAACAACAACTTTAATTTCAAATGTTGGAATGTACTTCTCAAGTTGCATTTTTTTGGTTCTCTAGGCTGAACCCCAGGTTTGGCATAAGTACTGGGCCCTAAAAGCAATAACTACAGACTATAGGACACAATGGATAGCGTTGCAGAGGTACACTGATTCATAATTAAGTGCAGCACATTCATTTCAGAATTAATATGACTACATTGCTTCTGATATCTAAACTTGACTATTTCTATGCTAGTCTCTGTGGCGTCATACAGATGTATCCTGCATATAGCGAGCTGCAGAAACACAAGTTAAGTTTGAAGAGTTCTGTTATATTATGAATCCACTGAGAAACAGAAAATGCAGAACTAGATTACTGTTGTACTTTTAATCTTTTCCCCTGAAGTTCTGTCTAGACATATATGAGCACACACATTGTGAGATTTAGAATTACACAGGAAAGTGTTTAAGAACATAAGTCCAAAATTAAAGTTAGAATTATTAGAAATAAACAAAGTCTCCCAAGCTTGCTTATTTTAAAAACCAACTTTGGATTCAATTCTCTACCTTCTTCTCCATTCCTGAAAATGTTTTCCAAAATATACTATAATTTTATTAAGGAATTTGCATAATTTCAACATACAGTCCAATAACCTGTTCAGTTGTGTGAAATGTCTGATTAAATTCAGTGAGATTGATATACCAAACCTTGAGTTTCAGAAAAAAAAAATAATTTTTACATTCTTAGACATATGTTTTGGTAAGATTTCTACCTTAACATCAAAACATTTATATATACTAAGTATTTCAGATAGTATTTTCCCTTTAGAAAAGAAATTCAACTGATGTGGTCTCTATTAATTTCCATATAACATGCTGATTTTATGCTACTGTATTATGTTATTTCTTTTAATTTCTTTGTTCTATTTCATACTGTGCATTTTAATGGGTTTTCAGAGCATTCTTTTTTCTTTCCCTGCTAAGCAGAATTTGTATTTACTGAAAGGTTTGCTTATGGGTTTTTCCTTCAGTGTTTCCAGCTGTGTCATAGTTTAGTAAATTATACCAAAGGTCATTAATATTTTTTGTTTGTTTGTTATCTGCTGTAAGTCTACAGACATTTAGTTTTAATATTTGGTTTTGAAAGTCTATTTTCACTTCGTTTTTTTTTTCCTGCTGTGTATGTGAGCAACTGAATAATATTTCAAATGAAAGCTAATGAAATAATGGAGAGGACTCCTTCTACTTTTAAGCTGTCAGTCTGAAGGTATTGTCTGTAACTCTAACAATGTTCTGTGAACTTGAATATATTCTCTAATAAATAGGACTAAAATCTTTGATTGTCACTAGCATTTCTATAACTTTCTGCCCAATTGTTTTAGAAAAATTTTTAAACATGCATCCTTACGGCCTGCAAAATAATCTGATATCTTTTCTTTGGGGATTTTGCTGGTAGAAGGAAGGATTAGAAGGGAAAGGAAGGAGAAGATATGGAAAAGCCAAAGTAAAAAGATAATTCTGCTCTGGATAATAAACCTTTGTGCTAAATTTGAATTTACTATAGCAAATATTTCTGAAACATGAAATATCAGAAAATAATTATTTTCTCCTTTTAAAGAGGCAGCTAATGTAGAAAATCTCTATGACCTTTTTGGCTCTCCCCTGCTTTTTAATTGAGAACATCTAGGTGTTCTCTGGTACTTAAAACTTGAAAAATTATGGAGTTGCTTGGATGGTTTCTCAAAGAGCTCCATTAAAATTTTGTTTTAGTTGGTGCATTATTTCCCTTTCCCTGAAATAAAAATGAGTGTGAAGCAGTAATTTAATTTTCTATTACACTCAGCAGGTTGTTTAAAAAAAATAAATCTGATCATCAGATAAAATGAAATATATATCACAGTGAGATTCTTGTTACTTCCACATCTGACAAGACTGAGGTTTTTCACCTTTGGTGGATCCACCACAACCACTGTCTAAACAAACTTACTTTTAGGAAAGTCATTTTCTGTTCTCGAAGCACAGTGAAAATGAGCATGTAACCCATGTCCTGAAACTTTGATGCCAATGGAAGTTTTCTTACTAAGTTCCAAAAGTCCAGATCACGTCACTAAGGAAAAAGAAAACTAAGAAAGCTCTTTTATGACAATAATGTCTGTTACCTATTTACCTGGACATTTTTAGAGCAATAAACCTTGTCATGAGAGGCTTTGTAATCTATTATCAATCAATATTCTGAATCATTCAATCCATTTTAAATACTTGATTGTTTGCTTCTCATGTAATATTTATGATACCTTCCTTTGTAAAAAAAAATATTCTAGATTCCAATAAATATGAAGTCCTTTCTATTAATAATTTGCTGGTAATGCTTTTACATATTTAGCAATGGTGTTTTATTCTATTTTTTAGTAAAGTCTTAGATAATCCCAACCTATTATCAACACAAACCCAGAGATACCTTAGAATGAAAATGATCAACACTGCAAATATATCACAGGAAATACTTATAAAGGATAATTAAGGAGACCATTAGATGGAGCGTGGTGGGGGAGGAGGTAGAAGAAAAACAGACTGTTTTTTTAAGAAATGTGAAATTTTTAATTGTTTTTCACTGTTATGAAATGTAATTTTTAATGGAAATCAAATGTAAGACCGAAAAGCTCTTATCTTTCCACTCTGTTTGCAGTCTATGTCTCTGAAGCAATCACATTCCCAATTGGTGTTTAGAGCAGCCTACCTACAAATCAGCAGAAGATCTAGATTTAAGAATGTAAGCCACTAAATGTTCTCATTTTATCAACTTACAGCCTGATAAATAATTAAATCTTTAAAATAAGTCAGAATAAGTCAGAATAAGTCAGAATACTGGAACAAATCTTGGGCCTGTAATGCCCAAGATAAGTTCTTTATTACCCTCATATTTAGATGGGGAACTACCTCTTTCTACCTACGTAAGTTAAAAGAAACTAGTTTTAGCTGTCTTCTGTGAAGACCTCAACCTATTAGATGTGCTTTCAGAACAGGCACTGGATTGGACTACTTTTAGAAGAAGAGCATTAATTTTTGAAATCTTTGTGAGATCATGTATTAACCATTAGAGAGCTCAGCTATTTTAAGACTGTGAATGCTCTGAACTGTCTCAGAGGAACATGAGCTGTTGTAGAATAGGATATAAAACATCAATAATGTCAGAATTTTCAGCATTTCCAGGTTTAAGTGGGTGCTAGAAAAACGGTTTCCATGGTGGGGCATTAAAAATACATTTCAGTATCCTACACTGGGATGGCAGTACAAAAACAGTGTTGTAATAAAGTTGTTCTTTATTGATTTCTCTAAGGGACTGAGAGATGCAGCAATCATCCCTAAATCTGCTTTTCAGAGTTTATCTCTGTGGAATCAATTAAGCCTGCTTACAAATTACAAAAATTCTAAGTTAAACAAAACAATTTCTTTTTAAAATTATGTTTTAAAAGACATTCTGTAAGGAAGGACTCATAATGGATGCCAACTCAATATAATTTCGTCTAATAGTAACAAGAAATTAATTTCTTCAGTTATCACTTAAACTTTTCTTCATTTTCTTCAAATATGAAAGCCAAATGACAGAATTCCAACTACTATTAAACTGAACCAAGTGAGTCTAGAGGGAACTAACAATAAAACAAACAACTGAGTTATTGTTTGAGCACAGGAAAGACATTTGAAATACTACTGAGAAATTTATTTCAATTAATTTATTTGTAATAAAATGGGTAGGTAGGCAACTACCTGCTGTCTAAGGATTACCAGAATAAATACAGTATTTTAAGATTTGAACTGAGATTGGCTTTATAAGTTTCTCAAGTCCACTTCCATTGTTGTAAATCTAAACTAAAATCACTGCAACTGAAACACAAGAGGAATAGCCAGTATTTTGTCACACCACAGCTAAACACTACAATCTAAGCACCATGTCCAAATACAGTGTCCATCTACAAATACAAGCACAGTAGACTCAGAAGAAACTTTATGGAGGGAGGGAACTTCTGCAAAAAATGGTGGGCAGAGTTCTACCCTAGGATTCAGGATAGGTTTATTAATTAAAAGAAAAAAAAACCCAACCAACAAACTTCCCCCATTATGCTTAAGAAGAGCTAATGCATAGATTTTCTTTACAAAATGAACATTCTGGATTTTATTGAAGTTAAATCCTATTCATTGAAAAATCATGTCCAGTGAAGGTATGCAAATAAACTCATACATAGTGCAAAAAGCCTTAGCTCAATCCATTTTAACATAATTAAAGAACATTTATTATATGATGCACTCTCTTAAAAAAAAAAAAAAGTATATCTTAAAAGATCTGTAATACGTACTAATGTGTATCTTAAAACTTCTCTTTTTCTCAAGCCTAAAAGTACCATATTCAACTATTGTGAAGGGGGGGGGGAGGAAATAAGACTACATGAGTTATTAAGTCACCAGGTTCTGGAGAAAAAGGAGAAAAAGGAGTTTCACTTCTGTCTAGGGAAACCAGTAATTAATGTGTTTTCTTTTAATTCTAATGTTTGCCCTCTTATACATACAGAAATTCTACTTATTAAGAGAATATACTTTTTTACTTGATGTCATAATCATACAATAGAACAAAAAACCCACTACTATGAGTGCTATGAGTCCTTAACTTCCATTTAAAGCCCCACACTTTAGTGTTGTTCTTGTCTCCTTGTTTAAAAGCAAAATATATTGCACATTGATGAGTTACATAAAAAGATTCTCATAACTCTTTCTGAGGAACATAACTCTGAAATTCATCTCATTTACTGTGCAAATATCTCATACAAATTTTTATTACACTCCTATTTTTATACTTCTATTATTATTGTGATAATTTTTGTGCATCAGAATATAATTATATTCTTATTTAGATGTATGTTTTAAATCTATGGTTGTTACAAAGGTTTAAATCCTTGCCTTAATTTGAATTGTATAGTCTTTAGTTAATTTATATTGTCAAAAGAATTTATTTTATAAAGTCTGTAGTAAGCTAATATGATATGCATGGAAAATGAATTTGTTCATTCAAGTAGAATTTTCTGCTGAGTTGAGCCCTTTATTTTTCACTGAGTTAACCTTCCATTAAAACAAAACATCCGAAAAACTGCCAGCAAATCTGTAAGGTCAACATCAAATATATTTAGAGAACTCAATATCATAAAACTCCAGTCAAATCAAAATAAAAATCCACAATTCTGTATTATTTCTTGTTACATGTCTAATTTTTAAGCAGTGCAACTTATATTAGATTTACTGTAAGAAAAGTCTGAACTTTTTACCATGTAGTTTAAAGATGATGATACACAATAGCAAGTGTTACATGAAAGGAACACACACAACAGAGATACAGCTAAAACTTTGTTTTCAAGAGTATTTACATATTTGCACTTTTATTTAAAAAAATACAAAAAGATTAATTTACAAATTAGTAACCTAACAGTAAAAACGTCAGATTTTATATTTTACTTTTTTAAAAAAACTTCTTCTTCTAAACTTCTAAACTTTTTAAAAAAAAAAATTCTTACATAATTTAGATACGTAACCTTACTCTTTTACTTCTGAGCCTAGTCACCCTAAGAATTTGTGTTGTCCATGGGGAGAATTAGGTGTCTTCAGTAAGCAGGGATATATATCATCCTCTGGAAGTCCTTATCTCCCTATATTCATTCTTTTTCTTTAATGAAAGTAGAATAAAATCTTTAGAAATATGATATAAGTACGTAAGATGAGGACAATAAATGCATCTTCAGTAAAGTTTCTGGGGTAATCATTACTCCAACATGCATTAAATACAAAAGGTATCTGTGAAGGAGTAAATACTTATTAATCACAGTTTATTGCTCAGAGCATTAATAACCTTAAAGAACTGTAAAGAGAAAGCAGTATTCAATGAAATAGCTTTCCAGGAAATTCTCTTCTCTTCTTTTTCCTTTTGCTGTAAGTTTTCAGAGCTCTGCTGAACACTTACTGAACTCTTCAATGACTATGGATAAGGAAGAGGGAACAAGTTTCAACTCCAGATCTAGTGGGGCTGGAAGGTATCTTCAGAACTGCATATGAGTACCGAGGACCTAGATGCTATGAGAAATTAAATTTCAGATACTTGTACATCTTTTGGGGATCTAAGTATTGTGGCTTCATCTCTAGTACTTCTTGCATTCCAATGGACCCTAAATGTCAAAAAACTAGAAGAAACTATGGTGGGAATTTTTTGTTTTGGATGTTGTTTTTTTTTTGTTGGGGGAAGGGGTGCTGGAGGTTAGGAGGATGGTGTATGTGTGTATTTCTTGTTCTAGCAGGATCTGAAATGGCTTCAATATACCTCTGAAAGCTCCTCATGAACTGTGCTGGTTCTGCAATCTGATCTTTGCAAAGGCAAGGCCTACTGTTCAACACAGAAGCACTTCATTAATGGAAACTCCAAAAATGCCAGAACATGGAGTTTTCTTGTGAGGATAAAATTTCACAATCCAGGATTAGCTTTGCACCCTCTAAAAGATTCAGAAAGATCAGATGACATTGTGTATTGTTAATGCATTTCTGAATGACACCATTTTTATGGCTCATCCGTCACTTCTGTTTTTAAAATAGTAAACTGTCTTTTCCTTCTCATAACTCAGTTGCAGCCTGTGGGATGAGTTAAGACTTGAGCTATAAAATCTTCCACCTGTCTTAACCTGTTTCCAGGTACTATATTAATACAAATAAAAAATAATAATAAGGAAAAGCAGTAAAGCTGAGTTAGACTGAAGACTTTTAAAACTAATTTATCTGGCTTTGTAATATTGTGAACATAAAAAGGTGTGCATTGCTGATCACTGGAAAAGAGCTCAGACCTGCTGTAGGGTCTCTTAAGGCAAAAAAAAAGAAGCATGAAATACAATGATGTCACCTGAAATGGATTAGGGATAACAACAAAGTACAACAAAGAAAGAAGACTGTGTTTGACCACTTGTTTATTAGTGAAGTGCAATTGCAATGCAGAATAATGCCACAACCAGCATGAGGCTAATAAAAAAAATTAAATATCCTTTATTGATTCCAAACTAAATTATGATCACAATTACCTCAAATGACAACCCTATATGTCAGAGGAAGGGGCTAATCTTGTAGTTGATTCTGAGACACAGTAGCAGAGCAACACGTGGACATCTTAGTGAGATTATCCCTGAAGCAAACTTAAAGTTCTCTTCTATTTCTTGTGATTTAGACCTAGTTAAGGAAGTGTGGTCAGCATAGCAAGTTTCATTGACTTCACTGACACTTACAAATACTAAAAATAATTCAAGTTAAGTTCAAAGAGGTCACTGGAGAAAGGGGAAAGTTGTAAAAAAAATTAACAGCATTTCAAACAATGCAAAAACATATTACAAATGTTACAAATGCATTAGAACATCAGAATATTTCTAATGAACTCTCCTGATTCTTCAATCTCATCTTTGCAAAGCAAAGATCTGCAAAATGGTGGCTTTAATTAATGTTTACATTCTCCACACTTTCTTTTAATTTTTTTTGGTTATGAACTTCAGAATTTTTATGTAGAGTCTTAGGAAAGCTTCAATATCTTCAGTTGAAGAATCCAGAAGAATTAGACTAATTTTAGGGAAGGTTTAAAAATTAAACATAGTTTCTGGTAATAAGAATTTCATACTAAATTGTAGTTTAGACTCTTTAACCCTCTTTTGGTTCTAGTCCATATACTTATGTCTGTTTTCCTATTTTTAATAAGCCCTCTTCAGAAAAATAAAAAAAAAATTGTCAATGTAAAAGAGGTGAAAAATTTTCTATTCCGGAGTTACATAGCATAGTAGGAGACCTATGAATTCATGAATCTTGCTTCTAAGCTTCTGTTCCTAAGCCAAACTCCTGCTCGTGGCTCTTGAACCATGTGTTTGAAATATATACATCCTACCTTCTGTCTTGCCTACTTGAATTATCAAATAATAATTGCATCTCAGCACTTAACAACAAAAAGATTAATTTTAGTATCAACTGTAACTTACCTTGTTGCAGAAATGAGTGTGCAAACCTGCAAACCATCCGCTATCTGCAGATGCTGCAGTGCTGAACCTATGAAGTGTGTTCTTACTACAATGGAAATTATTTTTTAAATATTCCTGGATGCGCTAAGAGAAATGCATAGTTCAGGTCTCAACATGCCTAACAAGGGATTTGAAATGAGTGCTAATATTGCCAAACACCTGCTTGCAGGTGTGAAAGAATTCTGGCCAGACATTTGAATAATCTCTGCTCTGTAGTTGTCAAAAAGTCCAAACAACCAGACAAACAAAGAAACAAATAAAACCAACAATAACAGAACACCAAGATAAAATATGAACATAGGTTTATCCAGAAGAAAGACACAGATGAATATGGACATGAAACTTTATTGCCTGTATACCTTTTTGAAGAAACATGTAGTACCAAAGGCACACAATACTGACTCCAACTCTGTGGGGAAAATTATTGTAGATGTACATAAAACAAAAACCTTAAGTTCTCCAGCATTTCACAGAATCACAGAGTCATTGAGGTTGGACAGGACCTCTGGAGGAGCAGGAGGAGTAAACCTCCTCCTCAAGAACCACCTAGAGCCAATTGCCTTAGACCATATGTAGATGAATTTTAATATCTTTAAAGAGGGCGATTCCAAAACCTCCCTGAGCAACTTCTTCCAAGTGTCTAGTCACCCTAACAGTAAAAAAGGATTTCCTTATGTTTAGATGGAACCTCTTGTATTTCAGTTTGTGCCCATTGCCTCTGGTTCTGTCACTGGGCACCACTGAAAAGACCCTGGCTCCATCCTCTTTGCACTCTCTGTTCAGGTATTTATATATATATACTGGTAAGATCCCCTCTCAGCCTTCTCTCTCCAGGCTGAACAGTCACAGTGCTCTCAGACATTCCTCATATGTGAGGTACTCCAGCTCCTTTCTACAGTGAGTCCACAGTTTAAAGACTTTTTTTTGTTAAAGAATGAATTATGTATATGTTCTAAATGGTATTTTACTTTGGACCACCTAGGTGATTTAGATCTTCAATACAAAGAAAATACACTCCAGCAAGGATCTTAAATTTAAAAAGAAAAGAAAAAAATCCTTTATATCTTAAGTCTCTAAGTTACAAGTGGCAAATCTTTCACCATCTAAGAAAGATTTCTTATTTTTAGAAAATAAATAATCTTTTGAACCTGACTTCATGAGGTCTCATAATTCTAAAACATAGTAGTACTCAACATGTATTTAACAGCTAAATCTGTCTTACAAGTATGGAACAATGGACAAATGGTAGAACTAATCTGAACTGCAGTTCATTCAGAGTTGGGTTTCTTGGCAGTAACTACAGTAGCTCAGATACATATTTTGGACTCATCCCTCAGTAGCTACCTGACTTCACACTGATGATGTGAAACCTCAGTTTTACTGGCAAAATTCCTATTAACACAATAGGGTAATCATTTCACCCACCAGGTTTTGGGGGTTTGTTTTAATTTGTTTGGGGTGTTGTTTTTTTTTTCACAGGAGTTTAATTCCACATTTCTCATTTGCTTTAGCTGAAGGTATTACCACTGAAATCAGGCATTTGTCGTTAATGTCTTCAAAACTGGGAACCCTAAATCAGAGGTCACTTTTTGAAAACTAAGCTATAAACACTCTCTATTTCCCTGTATTTTGAACGTGGGAAAAGCTATTATATGAAAGAAAAGTCAGTATGATGACTTTTATTATACACTTTGCACAAAGTAGTTTTTGCATAGTCATCTGAGTTTATGTCATGAAAAGTGATTAATTTGAACTTTTCCTTCTCTTCCTCTTTAAAACTACCTTTTGGGCTTTCACCTTCATCTGAAATCCTATCATTACAAATTAAAGAAATCAATGGAATATTGTAGTACATATTTCTCCCTGAGAAATAAATAAACAATTGTGCAGGTACTGAGCAGGATGTTGGGGAAAAAAAAATGTGGTAAAATCAAATTTAACTACTCTCATTCTTCCTTCTTGATGTCTGAGTAGGCAAACTGGCTAATGTAACAGCTTTTTGCTACAAGATAACCTTCAAAATACTGCTTATGCATTGATCACGAAGAATACTTACACGATTTTTTTTTTTTTCAGATAAATGAATGTGCCTTGCTTACACAGACCAAGGTGAACCAAAGAAAGTGGCATGTGTAAAGAGTGAGCTGCCCAGATGGTCCATCGACAGTTAATTAAGTGGCAAACACAGAAGTACCTCTGATGCTGCCAACAAAACTGCCTGCAGAGTCTGCCATGGGCTCAAATTTAGATTACTGGAGGAAAATCTGTAGATTGGCATCAGTCTCTTGTGATGCTCATCTGAAAAGCAGACAGCAAATTTCACAAGCTACGTGTGAAAATGAAAGCAAGAGTAAGGGAAGGGATGTCTGAACGTACTGCTCATAAAGGGATATGAGTTTGTCATGCCTGTGTTACCAAGGTAAATCCAGACCAGAGCAGCAGTGACCAAAGGGGACCAGCTTTCATGTGAAACAATTTAGTAGTCTCAGAGTCTCTATCCATTTTTTCTTATACTCATATCAAAAGAAACTGGTATTCCTTCCATCAGACTTTCAGTCAAAAAGTTGAATGAACATGTGAACTCTGATATCTACTCATTCCTTGGGATAGTGTTTCCAGTGAAAGAGCGGTAGGGTTACATGTCAAAAGTTTTTGCCTTTGCAGCCAGCACTGTGAGACAATTTCTTCTCCCTAGAACTGTCAGGCAAAGACCAAGCTATGTCTTCTCTGCATCTCTGCTCTTGGAATTCCCGATTTTCATTGACTCCTTATGCCTTATTGCCAACTCCTACTTTACCTGTACTGTCCTGCAAATTCTTACATTTCGTGATCCAATCTGTATCCAAGCAGTGAAATTGTCTGCATTTATTGAGGATTCTTTACTGCTAAACTGCCTACAATAGTATTTTAACATTTGTTATTAAAAGAGAGTAAAATATGTTTTTGAAGGGTAAAAGTAAGCTTTGTGTATATATTTCAGATTAACTCTTTGCTATAATATTTTTCCCTGAAAATATGTCTGCTTTTCTGAGTCATTGCCCATAAGAAAGCTGAAAAAACAGATTGCTACACTTCCAAATATAAATCTACCCAACATTGATTAATTTAGTACAATTAATCAATTTAGTACCATTATCAAATTTGCACTTTGATAAAACCACTAAAAATCGTTTAGGCAAGTGAGATAACATCTGAATTGGTTAACAAGTGAATTACAGATTCCTCCTTTGAAATTTGTTTCACATAAAAGAGCAGCAATCATGAATATTTTAAAAGCAAAAACTCTTTAGGTTTCTTTAAATATTAATGTAGCAAAGAGATAACATTAAATATCAGTTAGGAACATACAATATTTCAACTATTAAGATAAGAAATTACAAGAAAGCCAAACCAAAAACATTGATACAAAAATAGTGTCTCATTTCTCATATTTTGCTATTTAATTTCTTGCATATTCAATCAGATGTTAATTATTTTTCTCTAAATTTTTTTCCCTAAAAACTACTTGTTTCTCAAGGATTTGTTCTATTATGTAATCTTACAGAAATTAGCTGGAAATACCAAAAAAAAAGACAGAAGGCTGAAAGTCTGAGACCAAATCGTCCTTTTAATTATTATGGAATCACTGGAAAAAAGTAAGGAACAGGGCATAACTCTTTCAAAAAGGAAAGTAAAATAGCTTTGACCATTTAATTTTGGTCATGAATTTGAATGAGAAAATCAATTCAAGATTTAACTCCTGTAAAATGGAAAACCATCGATGACCAGTATTCCCAAAAACTCTTCAAGGCGTGTAAAATCAGCTAGTGGCTCATTGCCATGAAGGTATGCTCAACAGGACTTCAAATGGATACTGCTGTTCTTCAGTTAGGAAAATATGCTTCCACTCTGCTATTGCTGTGTCAGGGAGAACTCAAGTAGGCAACACACAACTTCTGAAGAAAACCACAGTATTGGCTACGATACTAAAAGAAACAAAGGTGCCCCAGAACAAGATCAAAAAATAATCCTCTTCCTTTGAAACCGCAGTCGTACAAGGAGTTTCAACTGTTCCCAAAAGGCAGTCTTTTATACATGGCACTTTCTCAACCTCAACTTGGATGATTCAGGGAAAGCTATTTGCTCTATTTGCAATAAAAGAGTTAATATTCACAAATCTGGAGCCTATGTTGGTACATCTGTACTTAGTTTCCATCTGCAAGTGCTGCAGCCAATGTATTCTAGTGACTGCAGCCAAAATACAATTTTAGAAAAAAAATCTAACAGGGAAACCACTGACACTATTAGACACTGTACATCATTCTACATTACTTTTTTTCTTCGTCTTCTTTTACTATTTATGTATAAGGATATAAGGAATAAATATTTTTTTTTATGATGAGGGTGGTGAAACAGTGGAAAAGGTTGCCCAGAGAGGTGGTAGATGCCCCAGGCTTGTTAACACAGGGATTGATGTAGGCAATAGTCAGGGTTGATTAGCTAATACAGATCAAAACTTGAGTGGTAGACATTATTAACTTTTTCAGTTTTGGTCAACAGAAGCAACAAATCATCTTTTAAAAATTAAAGTAATATTTTATTTAATTAGATATATAATACTTTTGTATTTTAACTGATTTTCTTTTTTGTATTTAGAAAACCTGTCAAACAAAACAATAAAACCAGAGAATTTTTTTTATTATTATAACTTAGTTATTACACTAAACTGCTCAGTCTGGGGATGTTGAATTCTCAGGACTATACATCATCCTATGACTTAGCAGATCCTCCAGTAGGTAACTGGAGAGAATCAATAACGCAGTCGTGAAAGCATTCGTTTGGAGACTAAATTTTAAAAAGAGCAGAAATGTGTACAATGACCAGACATGTGACTTTACTTGAGAAGCAGTAAGCACCTTTGATTTTTTTTTTTTTATCTTGATTACTGTTTTAGATGGATGAAATAACTTAGTCAGAATTTTTGTTTCCTTACTTGCTTGTATTTATTTGGTTTTGCATCTTTAAATAAAGTATAACATTTTTCTAAATGGCCATTTTTTGATTATGGGAAAAAGTTTCATCCTTATAGGTAGTTGATAGTGCTCTTACACAACCATTCAGTTCTTAGGAGAGTATGTATCTCTGCAATTAATTTTAGAAATTCCTTCAAATCCCTCAGTGGCAATTAAAAATCTCTGAGGCATATGAGTGCATACCAGATTGATTGCTTTCATATGCTTCATCTTCTCATTTTTCTACCATATGCTTAATCCACACTTCAAAACCATCAAGGCAGTAATGGTCAGCACAGAGCAGAATGGAAACCAAGAGCCAACTCTTCATTCAACAGTGAGAATTTTGAAAAGGAAGGCAATCAGAATCTTTGTAATATTGCTCCTGTTTATGTAGTAACTCATCATTTCATTATTGTCTTGTTTGCTAAAGAACATGAGACATGGACCCACTAATAAGCCATGTATTGTGAATTCAGTGTGTTTCCTGGAATGTCAGAAAATATTGTCACTGAACTGAGAAAGAATAGCTTTTGTAGTTCCTTTCAAAAAAACCCCAGAACAACACTGATGAGTGATGTGTGATCCTTTGTGCGGTAGCATGCAAAGGCTAATAAACTCTTCACTGCTGGTCTACACAACTTATGGCAAACAAAGCCATTTTTTTTGCTTGGTGCACTGAAGTGCTTTTACAGAGCAGTTTACCTGGCCTGGGCTTGTGCTGGTTGAGAGGGGCAGTGGTGACTTACAGTTGCTGTTCCTTCCCTTCCGCATGTTCGGCAGAAAGTTTCAAAGGGAGCTATTTGGCAAAACTAAATGTAGAATAAAAACATAATGTGGAGAAGAGGTAGGAGGGAAATGGAAGATAGATGGAAAAGGAGTGACATTATTATACTGATAAAGGTGAAAGGTAGGAGTCTTGGGAAGTTACTATTAAAAAAAAAAATCATAAAGTAATAGAAGCTCAGTCACTTCTTTGAATTGCTCCCCCATATGTCAGCTGATGGAAGACTGCCAATATGCTGTAACACTACACAGTTCCTACTCCTTGTTCTGCATCCTAATGCTATCAGTAGGCCAGGAGCACACTTAGAAACTATGTGAGAAGAGAGTGTTGCCCTCTCTGAGCTCCTTTGCTCACCCTGCGCACGTCAACTGTTGTTTACCTCCCTTTTTGATCCAGACTCTTTTGCTGAAATAAATACTCTCGGGCTCTTGATATCACTTCGGATATCAGTAACACTATGGAGTTCAAACAAGGGGTTTCTAATAAGATATTTTTTTTCTTCTCATTAAGTTAAATTTAGGGCTGAAGAGAAAATTGTGATTGTGTTGGACTGAAGACATGGGAATGTGAGAGGTAGGAATCATTGGCATTCTTATCTTAATCCAGCTTTCATTCCCAAATTGGATTCTGAGGTGTGTCCTCCTTTGCTTTTGTACAGCTAATGTTTCTGGTTTTTTTTTTCTCAGAGGTTATTTTCTTTTACTTCTGTGCTGCTTAATGGAAATGCATCAAATTCTTAGCAGAGGCAGTCAGTGAATAAAACAAAGGTCTAAATGCTAATATGAATAATGAAATTTCCATAGTGGCACACACAGAAAAGTGTAGAAATTACTAAGGCATAAGAAAATAAATTATATTTCATTAAAATCTCCCTACTGAACAGATATTATATATAATGTATTTTCTAAAATGTATCAATGTGTATTTTCATTCATGAACAAAACACTTGAAATGCTAGTTTTATATTCATGTGTATATATAAAAAAAAAAAGTGTATCTGGAAGCACTCTATATTATACAAAGTCATTTAGTTGCAAAGAAAAATAAGAATATTGTTCAGGAAATGAACAAGCACATAAAGAATTTGTTTACTTTCAAAGTCGGCTGCAAAACTGTCCTAGTTTTATGTTAACATCAGGTGTACCTATACTGCTTCCTGTTTATTTCTGACATACAATAAAAGTGCAGGTGTGTAATCATCCTTTTAAATGAAAAAAAAAAATAAAATAAAATAAAAAAATAAAAACCCTTTGCAAGGTGAACATCTGAATTTGTAGTTTACTGATTTATCTTGGGACTACATTTAAGGGAGTTTATCTACTGCTCTGTGGGTTAAGACGAAAGATACTTAAGTTGACAAAACCACCACTCAGATAGTATTTTACATAATTTATTTTTTTATATATATTTAAACATTTATTTATATATTATCCACTTAGAGAATCCCTATCTTTTAATTTCATTTCCTCTTACTGTGAATGAGAAGGAGACTGAGAAGTGGAATTCAGAGAAGAAAATAAATTTTTTTTTGTTCTTTTATTAGCTCAACCTTTTCTTCTTTGCTGATTCCCAGGGTATTAGGAAAAGAAAGATGTCTGACTTGACTACAGTGGGAAAAGAGCCAGACTGGAATGGGAGAAGAAAAGATAAGGATAAGGAATCAGGGTGGAAGCAGAGATAGTGCCTGGGAATGAGGATAGGGGAGAGTGGGAATTCAAATCTAAGAGGGAAATTGTGAACAAAATGATGAGGCAGTTGGAGAGGGAAGAGAGCCCACTTTTGGATAAGAATTTGGGGAGACTGTCAAGATTAGAATGGAACAACTGGGACTTAAGTGCAGAAAGTTTTGAAATAAGTGAATCTGACATTGTGATAGCACGCACAGTGATAAATGAGACTATGTTAGCAAAGACAATGATACAGCCACTCTGCTCAAGCTTAAGCTGAGTAAGTTATAAACCATCAGCCAAGACAAAGTAATTATCTGTGTTTGTTCTTCACTAGTTTTGTCAAGTAGAACATGTAAGCTCATTGAAAAAAAAAAAAAACCCACTTTTCAATCTTACTTTGATAATTTTGTATAAATGTATTAATTTAGTTATTAAAAAGAAGCTTCTGCAAAATATTCAGATATAATTGATCCTGATCTTTTCAGAAAACAATGTTTTATTCTAATTTTTGTCAGGTTTTAATGTATTTCTAAGTTTCATGAGGTAAAAATTACACAGTAAGATGGCAAATACATAAATTTTGCTTGCTTCCAATACACTTACTCAAACTTGCTTTAGATTTAGTCAATTTCTGAGTAAAATAACAAAACAATTGAATAAAAATCAGATGAGTACCTGTATATTTTTTCAACAAATTTGAAAAGAGTCTTTATCTTTTTTTGGCCCTTTTAATTTTAGTTTTTTTTATATTCTTATATAAGCTTTACTAAATATTAGGAAGAGTTTTATAGATTTACTCCTATATTTTCAAGACGGTGATCCCAGAAATGTGGGAATCTGACTAATCATGAGCTCATTCCACAAAGAATGTCAGGAGTAAGGAGTCCTGTTGACTTCAATATAATTGTGAGCTTGAAGATAAAGCTTGTACTTAAGTACTTGGCAGACTAGTTTCACAATCTTCAGAATACTGCTAAGTAAACACCAAAATCACTTAAGCACTGACTAACTTTATTGAGGTCATTCAGATGTAAACCATTAAAAAAAAGTACTTAGAGAAATGGAAGTGTTTGGCTACTAATTTTTTTTCCACTAGCTTCTGGATTTTGTTTCAGGATTAAAAGGCATCACTGGGTTTTCACTGAGCTATGTGTGCATAAAACACATGACTCGTATTTTTCTAGACTTTGCCTAAGTTGCTAAAAAATAGAACAGTCAATTTGGGGCCTTTTTAATTAGTTCTCACCGAACAGTCATTAAAATATCTAAATAATATGGACCTTTCTTGGCATCATCAGCAGATTATTCTCCTTAGCACATTTTTTAATTTTAATGAATAATGATATTTTATACGTATTTTTATTGCTGATATTTCTTAGTTTTATGTTTCTTTGGTAAGTAGGTCAACAAAAAAATTATCCAGCCAATACAGATCAGTCATCAATTAGTCTGATCACTGAGGCTTTTTTTAATATTTTACAAAGTGTATGCAAACAGATGTTGTCCAGAAGAACACTCTGACATAGTCAGAGGTACCTTTTGAGTTAGATACAGAGTGGAAGATATGTCAGATCTGTAAACCTAAGAATTAAAAGTTCTAAGTTAATCTTCAGATGCTATGGAAAATGAACCTTCATCAATAAATGAAACCGGTATATTAAACAATATTAAAACTACATTTCATTTACAGTTTGCTGCAGTGCATCTCAAATTTAGGTTTTCAAAAAATGTCTGCTCTTAGAAAGCTGAGGTTCTCAAGCTCCCTATTACAATGTAAATTATAATTTAAAATAACTCCTTTATAGCATGCATCTTGTGATAACACATATCTTTGGTTTCAAGCTGAAATGACAAAAAAAAAGGTGGCCAAAATCACTACTTTTGCCTTTATACTTTGTTTTATTGAGAATGAAATATATAGATATATGTATTTTCCCTCTCTCTTTTGTATTCAGAATACATTTAGAAAATGACATATCTGAACAGTGGAGCCTTCTCCAGGAATTACTCACTTCTTTGCATTGCACTTCTCCCAGATAAATTACCTTTAACAGCACTAAAAATGAGAAGGATTGGTTTGACAAGTTGTAAGCATGTAAGCTTGCAAGTGTATTGAGAATCTGATCTACTTACCACTTCTAAAGGAAACAGACACTGTTTTCCATTACTCCAAATGGCATATTCCTCAGGAACTATACTTAAAGGAAATACACTGTTCTCATAAAGTGCCTTTTGGTCAATTCTGGACTAAGGGCTGAAAAAGAAGAACTATTCTTGGGCAGTATTTCAAGGCAGGATATCAAACCACGGGCTCGGGACTGAGCTCAGCAAACAGTGCTTTGAAATTGGTAGTTTCTTCTGAAATTGGGGTTCCTAGTGGCTGTAAAACGGTTTCTGCCCTGAGTACACTTTCATCTGAGCCATGGCTGGATGTCAAGCTATTGAGAACCAATCTTAGTTTTGGTTAAGTTTTGGGCTATAGTTCAGAGAGCACCAAATATTATTCTCCACTTGGTACCTGGCTTTCAAGGGCCTTCTGCAGGATTCTTTCCCCTCCTGTTAAACATTCTGAGATACATTTCAAATTAGTGGTATGAAATGCTAAATAGTTAAGGAAGAATGACAGGCAATAAGATGTTGACATCAGTCTTCTGTTATCACCATGCAATTCTGACCAACAGAGAAGACACATGCCATACTACTTTACCAGAATGGGGTAATGTTATAGAGAAATTTAGCTATAAATGGAATCTGTACTACATTAATATACTTTTCCCTTAACTTACTACAGGAATCAACCTGCCCTTGGCTGTTTTGTGTTGATAGTAACTCTTTTTCTCTAATGAATAAATGTTGAGATAAACAAAAGTCATTAGCATGTGTTGAAAGTGTGCGGGATTTCTGATCAACAGAATCTGAATATATTTTAATGCAATTAACAATTAATAAATGACTTTGGATTAGTGATAGGACAAACAGATTATGGAAAAGTTTTTGTACTCAGTTATTTGTAGTTAAATACTTAATAAAAGTGCTGAAGTAGGCATGAGCTCTTTAAAACCCTGTACGTGAGACAAGGCTCTCTCCTTACTATAAGAAACTATAAATTGCCAGACAAAATGGCCATAAACATTAAAATGTATTGAATACTGTGAAGAGTAGGGGAGCTGACCAAGCAGTGGCAGCAACCATTAATCATGGTGACCTTGCAGGGAGTTAATCTAATCTGCTCAGACATATTTAAATATCTGGATCTTTGGGGATCCAGAGCTATATTCAGAACTCCAATCACAGTCCTAGGAGAGACCTAAGCACCTCTGAACTTCGACAACATATTATGTGTCCACACTCATCTTAGGTCTCATAGTAAAATCTTCTTCCTCAAAAGTGTTAAAGCTCTAAATGAGAATCTTGAGCCTAAGTCATTGTTAGTCTCTATTAACTACCATTGATATGGGATGGATATTATTTCTAAGGGATGGGCTTTTTCATTAATACTTTTGCCAAAAGTGAATTATATCTGCTTTGAGAATCAGGGCTAGCCAAAACTGACAAAAGTGAGTGGGTTAGTTCAAAGAGAGACAAATAACAACTATGTCCCAAGGTTTAAAAATGCCTTTACAGATAAACTGTGAAGTCAGAATCACTGTTCATCACATAATAATAGCAAATTATGTCACTTTCCTGATCGCAGGCATCCTGGTTATTTATAAAACAGATATTACTTGAAGCTCATACTCTTTTTCAATGGCTGAGTTGAAAAATATCCTCCATAGTCAGGCTAATTACAAAACTCAACTTTTTGAAACTCCTGTAGTTATTCTCAGTAGTAGGAATACTAGGGGGTTGGAGAGGGCAGTAATGTATAAATGCAGAAGTTTCTATGCAATTTCAGTTTTGTGCAAAAAACAAAGCTAATTGTATCATACTGATACAAAAATATGTAACAAGGAAAAATTATGCTTCTGTGCTGGCAGAAGCTTCTACATAGTAAGTAGGACAAATTTTCTAGTATTTATGGTTTCCACTGTAAATAATGAGAACTTGAAGTATTTGTTAACTTACAGTTTTTACTGAAACACTTTTTCTATTAAAATATTCTTAAATGTCCAGATATTGACAAACATTATGCATATAACAATCTGCAATATTAATGCATTTGTCCCTTTTTAAGTGTCCTGGTTCCGGCTGAAATAGAGCTAATTTTCACAGGAAGGTGGGAGGGGACAAGGCTGGGTTAGCTTCCCAAATAGCCAAGAGCTGGGATAGTTTATCCAAATTAGTCAAAGAGATATTCAATACCAGGTGACTGTCATGCTCAGTATATAAAGTGGGGACAGTGCTGAGGGATTTTTTTTTTTTTTTTTTCTACTTGG
>WHYT01012922.1:11925-40339 GCA_009806455.1 Tetrax tetrax
AAAACCCCCCCCCCCCCCCCGCTCCCCTCCCCATTTAAAAAAACTATGTAGATTAAAATTCTTTCCAGAACTTGCAATATGTCAGAGTTATCAAGGCATTAGGAGCAGAAACCACTCAGTTTTTATTTGTGGAACTGGGAGCCACATTTTTTGTGTGTGGCTGTAAAAGCAGCAAGCCTGTCTTAATGGCAGAACACCTGGAATTAATTTGATATTTCCAGGTGCTCTGGCTAACGGGGCATCAAGCGCTCGATGTTTAAACATTCTTCCACCGGCTCGCTTAAATCAACATGAAAGTGGTGTCCCTTTGTCATTCATACATGCAAAGTGCTAGCACAAACTCCAGCTTGGCTTCAGAGTCCTACATCACTCATAATCTAATTAGAAATCAGAGCAGAGCCGAAGCAGCATTCTTTGTGGATTCTTGGGCAGCAAATAGGGATACTTGCCTTTTGTTTCACCCCCTCGATTGCATCGTTCACAAGCTTTCACACCACATCTCTAAAGGTGGTTAGGTGCCTCAAGATGTTGACAGGCATGAAGGACAAGATTATTTAGGTATTTAGGTGCCTAACCCGGGTGGTTTCAAACAGAATTAAGCAACTGGATGTTACTGGGAGGGCTGGGGGGAACAGAAAAAAAAAGAGAAAAAAAGCTTCCAGTGCATATGAAAAGCACTAATCTGGTGCCCTAAACTCTAGCAAAGCGAACAATGTTTTTCCAGAGTAAAATTGCCTGCAGGGCAAATTTACTGAAGCTTGCTAGTTTTCACCGGGGTGAGTGGGTACGCAGTTTTGGGCAGTGCAGCCCAGCCTGGTGGCTCAGCCAGCTCCTCCCCGGCCGGGCACGGTGGTGATGTGTGCTCTGGTTGCTTCCCAAGAGATAGAGAAAGTAGAAAAGAATGCAGGATTTCCCACAGGAATTTGGAAGATGCCCACGTCTAAGACAACGGGGAGGATTGGGCCAAAATCCAGATCCAGCCTGGATTCCTCGATCTGAGTAGTCCCGTCTCGACCTGCAGATGCTGATGGATCACAACGACGTGGACCTCTCTCTCCTTACTCCCCAGCACCAGTTCACCAAGAGGGCCTGAGCTAATACTGTGAGTAAGAGACACGCTTTTCCTCACTCCAAATAATTAATTGTGAAAATTCAGATTTTGAAATGACAAGGTCAGGGTGGCCTGTATCAGAAATGCCAGGGTTTGGGGAACATTCCTGCAGTTCGTACACCCAAAGCTAGATAGCCAGGGAAAACATTTTGTGGTATGTGTTGTAATCACCTGAAACCCAGGAAAATGGAGAATTAATGATTTCTTTTTAACACAAACAAATATTTGTCTTCCAAAGACTCCATTCATTAAGACTGCCATTGAATCCAGGCTTGAGCCCATTGTTATTAATTCTAAATGAATTCAAGTTTGTCTACCATGAACAAAGCTGCCCACCATCTGATAATCCAAATTTGCTCAGGAAAAAAGAACGAGCAAATGTTCGAAGCAGCAGGTGAAATCATACCACAGTTATTAAGCCTTCTTTCAGGGGAAGCGTAGGATAGATTAAATTGTTATGTTAGGCCATGTTGTGAGTCCACGTCAATTTTGTTTGAGATCTTATCTTAGCTCAGAACTGTTTCCTCCTAAATTAAACTAAATGCTGAAGACATGAGAAGCATATTGACCCAAAGATTCAAAACTTGGGGCTCAGCAGTCTTCTGATCTTTTGTCCACAGCGTATCAAGTTGTAAAGCTGTGGAATATTAAATAATTATTATTATCTTCAACTTGCCTAAGTTCATTTGTCATGCTGAAACACTGGCATGTATTTTCCTTGCTATTTTTTTCAGAATAAGACATTGATCCTGCCTGAAAGCTGGTTTCATTTGCCACTGATCTTACAGACGGTAGTCCTATGCTAATCTTGGGTCTCGTGCACTAAACATGATCTGTAATTCTGTCTCTGGTGTGCTTAATTTCTCTTTTGCAAACACTGTTGTCCAAAAAAGAAACAAACAAGAATCTTACAATCAAAATGACCGAACTATGCTGTGCTTCCATCAGCTGTTATCGTGCACAAGCAATTATTGAGGTTCAGAAATACAGGGTAATTCACCTGGGATAAGAAATCAAATTTCAAAATGAGCTGAACAGACATTTTTAGGAATAAGTAAGTTTCTAAATAAACCAGCTTTTAAATTCCACCTTTTCTATATTAGTACTGTAAATCAATATAGTCTGCACTTGGAAATACCAGATGAGTTTGAATTGTCATAATTAACTAGCACCCTATTCCTTGCAGCACAGCCACAAGGAATTTTACTCCTGACACAAGAGTTTTCTCAAGTAGGGACAACTTACTAACTTATTACAGCAATGATTTAAGCTCTGAGTGGTTCCATGGATTTTTAGAGAACAAATCTCTACCAGAACGCATCGCAAAATTCATCTCTGGTGTCAGGGCACGGAAGAAATGGAGTTACAGAAGAAATAATATTGTTGAGATGCTTTTTAAATACAAACGTAAGGATGATACATTAAATAATGTGATCTACTCAGCCAGACTTCTAATTATCTACACATAAACTGCGTGTTCATTCATCACTTCATTCACCTTGGCGGTAATGTTGGTTAGCGGTAGACGTTAACGCTGAGCCCTAGGTCTGAATGGAAAGGAAACCAAGGAGAGTGCAAAGCTGTATATTAGCTTAGACAAGCAGGATGTCATTGCCAGCCTGAATTTGTTGATGACACCAGGCATTAAGCAAGTAAATCTTTAGCCACTGACGCAACAATTCACTTACTTTCAGTAATGACATCCAGGAGGCAACGCAGTGGATTTACAACAGCAAGTACCTAGGTACTCATAATGGCCACTTAGCCGCAACCACAAAATAATGATTGAAAATGGAGGTTCACCTTTCCCCTGAAAAAAAATATTTTTTTCTTATTTTACTCTCATGTCAGATATTCAATGGGTTTGATCTTTTTGGGAATGGGGAAGGATTTTTGTCTGTAAAGTACTGAGCGCATGGAGTCATTTGTCCAATTTCCATTCTCATCTAGCAAAGACTATAGAGATATTCAACAAGTACAAAAAAGCACCCAGCTCGCAATCTGGAGGTTTGTGTGTGAGGTCAGACCTTCCTTTGGGCTGTGGTTTGTTCCCATTTGTACCAGACGTCAACAACCTGTTCCAGTTTCTCCTAAGTGACTGAACATGGCAGGTCACACACGGTGAGCTCATGTGCTGAAAACGGAAGTGTGTTGAGCAGCCATCATAGTTCTTTGTCCTGGATAAATTATTTGGCTCCTCTTTTGCAGGATTTTCTTACCATACATCCTAATGCTACCACCCTTTCCCCCTAATAACAACACAAATGAGTACTCCCTAGGTGTAATTACGATAACAGTTCTTTTACTGCAAATACTAGAAGCCTGTAACCTGTAATTCACTTTTGCTGATACCCTTCTATTCTAACACTACACATGTCATTTTAAAATGTCTAGGACCTGAAAGCTAGATTTATATAGTGATATATCATAGCAATGGAAACCAAGCCTCCTCTTTAGCTCGGCCTTTAGAGCTATGTTGCATCTCTTTGTCAATTGGTGCCTGGTTCACTTATAAATATCATACCCACCACTCCCATAATGGTTCCAATAACAAACAGGAGGAAGACAGACAGGTGTCTATTTTTTTAACTTAAGGTAAGAATCTATGAAAACCCAAGACATACTAGCATGCAATGTCTTCTCTTGCATTACCCCGTGGCAAATTCAGGGGTAATAAGGACATTTCTGTCAATCTCCATATCTCTTGTAAGACCAGACACCGTTTTTTTCTAGAAGTGAGCCATCAGAAGACCACGATTGGAAAGCGTGGAGACCAAGCGTACAGAGAGACAGTTGATGTAGGTGGTTCCCTGACCATCTCAGTCACGCCACAAGCTACCAGAGACCAGAGAAACATTACATGGACTGTTCCTGTTCTGGGTCCTCCTCATCAGTGCTTTGAGTTGTATGAAGTCCTGAGAACCAATGCGTGCATGACCAGGCATTTGCTCCTCTCGTGGTCTCTACCTGAAGCACAACACGAAGTTTCATCCTCTGCTTCTGCAGGTAGGAGCTCAATCTAATTTACAGATGCAGTGTTACTGACGAGCAAGGCAATAATGCTAAAACAACCCATGCGAACCTTCGCCCTCTTCTAGAACTGACATTGTTTCATCATTTTCTCTCTATTTTCTGGATGAAGCAGCCAGCACAAGGAGGGCATGCTGGCACACATCCTGCTTGATAGCTGAAAAGAACAAACTGACAAATGTTTTTAATATGCTGCAGCTTATCAACATCCCAGTGAATAAACGGTGAATGATATTTTCCATTGGTTATTCATAGATGTACATGGATATGCTGATAAATTGCCATTTAGTCCAGAAGCTAGACAGAAATAAATCACCAGATAAAAGAAAATATTCCTAATGAAAACCTTTATGGAATATGTTCCTGCCCCAAATCCCTCCTGGAATAGGCACAGGGATGCTCCCAGAGACCTGGCAGCCCTTCGAAGTGAGCATATGGTCTGCTCAGCTCTCACTGTACCGCTGCACGGTGAGCAAACACACAGCAATGTCAGAGCAAGTGGGAGGCTGTTTAATAGTGTGAAATTCTATGGCCACTTCAAAACTTCAGAAATGGATTCCCCTTCTCTGCTAGAGCATGCAGGAGAAAACTGGGACAACTTCTTTGTGGGCGGATGGGCTCTGTGGCCACCTCCCATGCTGCTGTGGAAGAGTCCTGGTGTGTCAGAACTTGCACTGTCTGGTGATGCTACATTGCCTCCTTCATTTTTCTGAGATGTCCCCTGATGCAATGTAACTTGTACAGTAATTAGAGTAGAGAGAGGGACCCGAAGGTAAAAATCCCACTGTTAATCAAGGCTGGTGAAGGGCAGAACATTAGCTGCAGTAATTGTATTTCTGAGGGAGTCAACAAAGCCGGGCTCGTCAATGCTAGCAAACAGATCTGGTCCTGCCTCTGCGCTTCTCGCACTGGCAGAACATTGCACTGAAAGCACTGGAGCAGGGATCGGGCCAGGAATGAGCGGCTGACTTGCAAAGCAAATTAATTCCTGCCAAAAAAGTTCAGCTATGCTCAGAAGTATGTAAAGTGTCTGATTTGAGAAGTGTCAAGTAGCATTTGTGACCAATTATCCAAGATGAAGGGGGCAGAGCTATGTTTACATGTACTAATCTTCAGCCAAAGTTTGAAAACTCCAATTCATGGACACGCATCAAATTTCCTTTCCAGGCTTGGCATTTGCCTGTACGCACGCACGCACATTGCTTGGGGTTGACAGGAAAACATGATTACGACTTGCAAATAATACAAATAAAAAAAGAAGTGAGGGAAGCTGCCATGCAGCAGCATGGTAATTAAGCCTATACTGTGATACGCAAAAAAAAAATAAATCACGGGCCACTGTATGAGTAAAACAGCTTTATCAGCTGAGCTGAAATATGATGTGTGGCGTGTCTGTATTGTTATTTTTCCACAACCTCTGAAGCCCTGGGAAATGATCTACACAAAAGAATAAGAAGTAAAAGCTGCCTCTGCCATCTTCTGTTTAATTAACACAGGTATACCAATTTAATGCAATTAATCAAGATACTAGGGATTAAACAGTAACTCAGAGTTGACGGCGGCAATGTTATCATTGCTATGGCACAGAAGGGCTGGAAAACGATAGTGGTGACTAGAAACTTTGTGAGCTGGCTGGAGTTTTGGGTGAGTTTCGGGGGTTTATGCAGATCCACTGAAATCTAGGGACAGCTGATTTTTCATATGGCCAAGTGTTTATCTGCCCCTGCCCTTCCCTTTCCCCTCTTGGACCTTCCAGGGTAAGCCCCAGAGTGGCAATGACTTTTAAAGTGATTCCTCTTTCTTCTAACAGGTTCCTGATGCTAAAGGTCTGACCTTAAAACGAGCAGCACGCAGGGCAAGAACGGGTACCGCCGTGAGCTTCTGGCCTTCAGCCCTTCCAGATACAGCTATTTTGGTAACCAGAACAGAGTACTCATGATGGGTGAGGGAACAGAGCCTTCCAGTGAAGGATTTCTCAACACGTTAACTCTGTCAGTGCTGGTTGCCTGTTTCTATTTAGGACCCTAAATGCAGATTTGCAGAAATCTGCAGCTTTCTGTAACTTCATGGCTGCACCTGAAAAACTGAACCTTGGGTATTTCCATGTAGGTCTGGGGAGAACTGCAATCGCACACTGCTGCGAGTAGCTCAGACTTGTGTTTCTTGTCTACAGGAGAGGCACAGCCTGGTTTGCTACAACACAACTGTCCTCATGAATGTACTTCAAGCCCTGATGTACTGGGACCACCATCATCCGGTAAGAAGATGGCTGAGTTTTTTTGGCTCATTCTCTTGACTTCAGAATGTTAAATTGGGTGATAATGAATAGTAACTGTGTTCCTTTTTATGGTGAAGTTGACACTTGCCTTCTAGTAAACAGGCACAGAGATGACCCCCCCCCCCCCATTTCCCTCCTCATTTCACACAGGTCACCAAACAGCCCCTGGGACGGGAAGGGTTATTGGCCATTTACCAAACTCTGTTTGACTTGGGTTCATGGGTGAGAGATGAAAGGCACTATATTGCATTACCAATCCCTGGGGCCAGCTGGTCTCCCTAAAGAAGCATTTCATTTAGCAAGGCGACTGCTGGCCCATGGGAATCAGAGTTAAGAAAAAGAGGATGCCGTTTCAATTGCAAATGCTTCCTTGGGGCAGATGTCTTAAAGCCACACAAGGAAACTCACCACTCCAGTGTGGCAATAGTTGCTCCAGGATACTTAATAGCCAGCAGATTTTTCCCACAATTAGTCTTCCCTTCTTCCCACCAAAACACCCATTAGGTTACTCGCAGTGTGTCTGCCTCTGCCCTACTTGGTTTTGCTCCATCTCCCTGAGGGGGATGTCCCATACCTGGGACAAGCCCAATGTAGCGGGTGTGAACTGTTACCTTCTCCAAGAGCTTCAAAGTCTAGGCAATGAAACAAGCAGCCCTGGTATCACACTTAGAGCTGTCAGGAGCTTGGGAGGAAAAAGAAGCATTCTCCTGAACTTCCCAAACATTTTCAATGTCCTAGAGCTGAGATGCTGACTGGTTTCCTTGGCTATAGGAGAATGGTCCTTACTGTTGGGGTAGTCCAAGCGCTGCCTTCATGCAGATGACGGACGCAGTGCTTCATGCTGCAAGAGTTACAGGAAGGAGAACATCTGCTGCTCAGACAGATCAAGAATTCAACCTAGACCCATCCTGCATTTCTTCTGATCTCAAAATCCAGTGTTGTTCTAAATTCATTAGCACTGGTTAAAATCCTCTTTCACTTTTCCCCCTTGCTGTTTGTTATGTGAATCACAAGACGTTTGGAAACTGCATTTGTTGTCTGATAGTTTTACATCATAGTTGTACTAGCGTAGTACCAAGTCAGCAGTTCTTTCCATGTTTGTTTATTTCTTTATTTAATGCTCCATCTCCAGGAAGTTCTTCTTAGCCAGTTCCTGCTGACAACCAGGAAACAGGCACAAGTCAGCTGAGAAAATGAACAACCAGAAGAATACTAAATGCAGGCTGTTCATGTGATGGGATCCGATTCATTTTTATGCCAGGGAGATTTTTTAAATGGGACTTGTCCCAGTGGAGAGCTTGCAATGCTCAAGGCCTGCTTCACTATAAAGACAATATGTAATTATTCAGAGCTGATTATTATTTTTTATCACTCGGGCATGGATGAGATCAGGACCTAGTTTACTGCTATGCACTGTACAGATCGTACAGTACGCTGTACTGTAAAATCCCTATAAAAGGTGCTAACTACTGGCTTTATGGAGGGGGATAAATGTGCCCCGGCTGAAGGTTAAAGTGACTGGTCTGAGACAGCAGAACCCATCAGCAGCAAAAAGGGGGGCTCAGCCTGATCCTCTCTATCCTGGGATCCTGCTGCTCGTTGCTTTAGACGTCTTTTCTTTTTACATTTATTTTGAATCACTTAAATGATGAATTGAATAAATGCCATGTCCTTTGAAGCACTATTTATTGTATTTGTAGAAAACAGATTATCTGTTCTCTCAGGCTAGTGGAGATTATTAGGAGTGATAAACTCATCAGGAAAAAATGTAGGTTGGGTGTGACGGAGAAACTTGTGTTTTATTCCGCAATGCCATCTTAATCTCTGGTTGTGGTGTGTCAGACGATGCGGTCTCAGCGATACTGCACCGTCCTGTCCTCGGCTCTCAGGCTGGGGTCACAAGCTGGAATTGGAAGGAGCTACTTTCATGCAGCTATGTGACTGGAACACAGATACTATTCCAGGGTAAGAGCATTCTTGTTCAGTTTGGGATTTATACAAGATATGAAATCCATACAAAGTTTGTTGTCAATCCCAGCCCAGTTGTGAAACTGTATTTGACCACTGCTTGTTCAGTCCAGTAAAGCATACCTATGTTCTATAGCAACACCTGCTCTATTTGTATATTAAAATTATTTTACCAGATAAATTTTGGGGATTTAGCTTTTCATTCATAAAGGATTCTAGAACACACATTGGTTGTGCTCTCTCTCTACTTTCCGGTAAATTGGGTGATTTTCTTAAGCCTATTCATATTTTAATTTATTGTATTATTTATCTGCTCTCTTATTTGAATAACTGAGACAAAAATAATAATTTTTACAAAAATAAGAACTAAAAAATAACTCTCAAAAATCGAACAGATACTCATTATGATTTTCTCTTTAGTACTTGCAAGTCTTAGATTATTTTATGCAACTTTTCCTCTTTGACTAGTAGTTTTTACTCTTTGGTAGTTTTTCTCGCAGAAGGTAGTGACAACAGATAGAGTGTGTTACAGGTTTCTTTACAGATAAAATCAATGAAATGTCCTGAAGTCTAGTAACTACTCTATACCAGCAACTTATACGATCCTCTGTGCTACTACCGCTGCTTTGAAGCAATTTATTTCATCATTTGGACTTGAACAACTCAGACGCATTCCTTCCTGCTGCAACAGCAGTAGTACGGGAAGGTGTGTTTCAAACCATGCAGTCATTTCCATCCTGGATTTCATGAGGAGTTATTCCTGTCTCAGAGATGAATCATTCAAATATCCTTCTACAGATTCCAGGTGAGTTACTCACATTTAGACACTTCCAAGTAACACACAGAAAGGTGCTGAGAAAATGGCAAGGCTCTGCCTAGTCAAAAAAGCTCAGCAAAAGTTGATCCGAGCAAAATACTTGTGCTAGTGCTCAAAATCTTTCTGGACACCTGAGGCCAAAGGGCTTCTGCCTTCAAAAATGTGTGGCCAACAGGGATGTGCAGGACTTGCTTTACTGACTGACCCATCAGCTGCTCTCTGCCCCCAGAAAGAGCTCAGGAAATGACTGCAAGCGTCTGACAACATAAAAAGGATAATTAAGTTTCATTGTGGGAATAAGAGGGTAATCTGTCCAGGCAAATCTAGGAACTAGTATTGAAAACTGTACCATCTGAATATAAAAAATGAGGATAGAGAGTAAATCTGTAAATTCAGAGAGTAAAGAAGTAGCTTTTCTTAACAGACCATCTCTCTCCATCTTCCTCTAACTCATTTTCCTGTTCTTTTTCTTCCTTTTGTGTTATTGCAAAAAACACATGTAAAATCTGATATTGAGAATGCTTTAGCTTCATTTCAATCTGCTCCTCTCAAAATGTTTTGCTCCACTGTGAGACAACCTGAGCCATGACCATGCTAGGCTTGCAGGGGCCACTTTGCAAGGAGAACAGCCATCTTTTGAGGGTTCTCTGATGTAGCCAGCTCTCTGCTCTTCTCAGGCTCCTGAAGATGTTTTTAAGCTGACATGAGAAATCACCTGGGACTCAGAGCAGAGCACAAGGTGCTTAGGACAGTATTTTCTCTGCACCTTTTTTTTTTTTTTTGCTGAGCAGAATTGCTGCACTATAAACAAATGTGAGTTTTGCCTCATTCTTAGATACTGTGAGTTATGGAAGCCCACTCTAGATGTAATGAATGTATAGATCATTTTGACCAGATCATAATCTATGAGTAAATAATGTTCCCTGAAAACGTATAGGTGAAATAAAGAACTTGCTACTATTGCTGTACTGGTATCAAGGATTACCGACGAGGCCAACATGATCCTAAAGCTTTGTGCTACTGAGGTTTAAATACAATGCAGAACTAACTACAGGGCTTGGTGAGCAAATTCCTTCCTG
The DNA here is from genome assembly GCA_009806455.1 of Tetrax tetrax. NCBI lineage: Eukaryota > Metazoa > Chordata > Aves > Otidiformes > Otididae > Tetrax > Tetrax tetrax. The sequence continues at coordinate 22,209 of WHYT01012922.1, forward strand.
GATTAGGGTATTGAGGATTTACACTGCTGGAAACAGAACCCAAGCTATACAAAGCTTACCTGTCCCTAGACTTTATCACAAGCCCCAGACGTCAGTTCATTGATGTGCTTACTCACATTTATAAAAATTTCCATTAGGCTCCTCTGATTTTGGTAGTGACATATATTAATAAATATAACATTGCAAATCACACAGCAATTTTCAGAATGAGCAGGTATCTGATACAGCAAACTCCTATAACACCTATGACTCTGCTGTCTGAGGAGGAAGCCCAAGGATACCAGGCTGACACCCATGGCCAGCTGTCAGCACAGTCTCTAGGCCATGGAAAGGTTAGTTTTAAAGAAGATGGCACTTAAGGGACATCTGTGTGACACATGCTACAGTGTCCAGAGATTGGAGTCTATGTATTTTGCTCTAAATCCAGGGAGGAAGTCACTAGAAAAAAAAGGGAAAGAAGCACGAGGGAATAAAAGTACTTTTGAAAGAGAAGAAATCTACATTTCAATGAAAATCCTTTCAAGGCATTTCAAATAAGAGTCTGAGAGAAATAATTACAAAGTTTGGAGAGAAAGAACGTTAGCTTTGATATCTTTTTCTTCTATGAAGCAATTAAAATAAGCAATTTTTCAAATACTAAGCAGAAAATTACTAATGGCTGAACCCAAAAGCTTTCATTTCCTTCTTGGGGCCTTTATTCTTCTAAAAAAAGACAAAAAAAATGTGAAGGTGGTTTTCCAGATAGATTAATGCATAAAGCAGTCGCTAGTTGGATGTCATAAAAACTACAGCAGCATAGAATAGCTGAGATTAAGAGCTAGATTTAAATCATGCAACAGTCCAGTTAATATCAATGTCTAATTAAGAAATGCATAAGAAGTCTGTAATGTTGATTTGATGGAGAAAAACTCTAATAGGGTTTCTTTTGGAATTTTCCATTTCAATTGCTGTGTGGACTTTTAATGGATGTCCTATCCAGTCTTTGGTATTAGCAGGAATCATCCTCAAATTAAAACCAAGGCCTAAAATGAAACACAGGTAGACAAATTAGCTGGTCTGGGAAGCAGTCTGGGTAGACTGACAATGTGAGCTCAAGCTGAAATTTTAGTACAAATAAAAGAGAATAAATGTCTCAAATCTGGTATGGAAACCCTATCTGCTTATCATTTTAAACAATTTAAACCCCTGTGATTTTAAACAATGCAATGTTACCCGTTTCCCCATCTCTCTAAGCCTGCTGAAATCCCTGACAATTCATGCTTGGAAATCCAGACCGCTAATCATTATTAATTAGTTTTTTAAAAAAGCTTTCTATAGTTACGTATATTAGTAATACATAGAGGTGGGCTCTCCTTTGCTTGCAATGGGATTTACAGCCCACCGTTCCCTATCACTACCAATTAATGCCATTAACCTCCCACTCCTCTCTGGGTAACTAAAGCTCTTAAACTCTTTGAGCAAAACTGAACCTGTGGCATCCGTTGTGTCATACAGATCACAGAGGACGTTTGGTCTTTAGGTAGGAAAGGGGAACTGGCTTTATACTGCATGTCACTAATGCCCCAAAGTTGTTAAACTGGGAGCAGTGTAACAGTCAGTATGCACAAACCCACATTGCAAAGAGGAGAAAGCATAGCACTGGATTAAAGCAGTGATGTATTTGTTATCACCACTTTGTTGTTGACCCAACAAATCCGGAGGGAATTATCTCAAGAATCCAAGAAGACGGCAAACTCAAAATAATCCCTCTGACCCAGGCAGCAAGCACACTGGGAGTAATTTTTAAGTTCATTAGAACATGTTAAAATACAACACATTGGCCATGGTAAAGCGAGACATAGGATTCCATCTGTCTACATATTTCTTTCCAGTACTAAATCCATCCAGAGACCTTTCAGAATTATATCATTAAGTCTTGCCACTCCACTTAGCAAACAGAGTGTGGAAAAGATTGGAGATAAAACCAGGGTAACAGTGAAAGTTGGGTTATTTCGAGTCACTGTCATCACCTGAAATGTCACGGTCCAAATTCATGCCTGGTACTACTCCATTGATCAATGAGGCACAAACACATCATATTAAATGTGATGCCATGGCCCCGGGGGATGCCCCAAGGATTTTTTTCCTTAAGAGATGGGAACTAGGATGTTCTCAGAGAGGCATCTGCCCCCTGAATTATGCGGAAGGTCTAATGTGGGGACATTCAGGTCATCACAGGAGTCTGATTTTTAAAATCTCCTTCTTGACTGTATGACTGCAAAGGTATCATGGGTGAAGACGGCTCTAGATGATTGTTCAAATGGAGCACTGCTTTAGTGGGGTGCTTTGTCTGCAAGTTTTGTGGGACTTGCGCAACACTTAGAAAAAAAAAAAAAAGAGTATGAAGCAGGCTGCCTTTTGCAAAAACATGCAACAGAAAAATAAACAAACCTTAACTTGTCCAACACACTTGAGAGCCACAAATTCTGTTGCAGTTTTGCTAAATGAGAGGAAAATTTCTCCTTTCCTCCATAAAACCTTCATTTTAGACATTACTGCAGTCATGACCTCATCACTGTTCCTGGATTCTTTCTGAAAATATTAAAATGAACAAATACGCCAGTGATCTCATCACAGCGTAAAGGACATCTTACACAGAGGGGGGAAAAAAATATCAGAACTTCAGTGCTTCATTTGCATCCAGAGTAGAAAAAGCATGATAACATCATCGTGGAGAAACACTAGAGGTACAATGCAAGAGAGGCATTTTTCCAGCTTCTTATAAACTATTTGATTTTGTCCTACTTGATCTTGCCTATTGTGCCTGTCATCCTCTCAGCTCTCTCCACATCTGTTCTCTTTCTTTTTTTTTCCCCTGTCTTTTTCTATGCCTTCCCTTGTCTCTGTGTTCTTCCTACATGTTTTAGTGTACCTGATCACTTTGAATTCTATACTCTACTAGTCTAAACTATATCCAAAATGCAGAGTATATGCGTAGAAGCATGTTACACAGAAGTATCCACACATATTTCATCTATAGCTTACATTTTTCTGGCTAAGACCACCTTTCCTACATGTACATACTGTTCTCAGGCCAAGGGGTCATGGGTTATGACAGCTCTTGTCTGCCTTGAAGTTGTTCTATCTTCTAACAGAAATCAGGATGAGGAGTAGGGAGAGATGCTTTGTTTTCTTTGGTAGGAAAAACCTATAAATTAGTATTCATGTAACCAAGAACCTCATCACATTTTTAAGGTGTCACATTCTGAGGTTGGAAATGAGAATATCCTCCAAACATGATGAGCGTAGTGTTAATAATGTAATCTTATCTCTTGCGCCCGTAGCCAGACCGCAGCTCTGGCCTGAGATCACACCATTAAGCAATGAGGTGACAAACCGGTTTCCTTTCTCAAGCCAAATGTCACGTAACTGCCCAGGGGCCCGTTTTGGTGGCAGTAGCATCACCTGACTTCTCAAGGAGAGGTGTGCTGGTGTGGTGCGTTCCCACCCAGTATGCTTGGCAGGAGGAGACAGAACTACTCACGTCTCTCCGTGACATTTCTCATGCAGGACGCAAGGCACAAGGCATCCCACTGTAGGCTGGTAAGAATCAGAGCAACCGCTTGTCAGATATCGACAAAGAAACCTCCAAAACCCACTAAGTGGGGATGAATTCCTAGGGCTAAAGCAAACTGGTATAAAGGGTGACGGTGCCTTTCTATCCACACAGGAAGATTTGCTACTCTTAGATGGAGGCCAAAAGAGTGGGGCAAGGCCCTCGGCTCTACTCCAAGTTCATTCCTCTAGTGATTGTGAAGAGGTATTTATTAGGATCTTGAACTGAGACTGGCCTACCAGCTGAAGCTGTGTGAACTAAATCACATATTCCCCAACTACAGATAAAACCAATGGCCAATTTTAGCCTAATCATCACTTCTGCCAGAGAAAAGAGAAACTCTTTGAGGTATGTTCCCTTGGATATAATTCTTCCTTTCCAGGTTAAAGAAGGGCCACAGCTAATACATATCCTGAGTCATAATGTGGATTTGCACCTTTCCCTTTAAATATAGCTGGTTCAAATCCAAAGCATCACTTCTATTCCTAATACTCACTTATATCCTTACAACTTCTACATTAGTTGCAGGTGTGAAATGCCAACCGACCACACTTCTCTTGCTGTCAGCAGGAGAGTAATGCATGTCAAAGGCCTGATTCTCAGAGGTGAGGTCACCAGGATCTCCATTTGCACATCTGCTTTGCTAAACACAAAACTCTCGAGATTTGCAAAGCTCCATTATGCACAAAATGGGATGAGTTCACTGGGGTCCATACATAAGAAAAGTGCTTCTCATTTAGTAGGCAGGTCACAGAATTTTCCCTTTATACAAAAATAGTTGCTGTTTTACACCAGGCAGCATTTTGCTAGTCTTCATATGTGGGTACTTGCACGTTCTGTATTAATAAGGAAAAAGATTACACTTCTCTACGTTACATGATACAAGAGAAGTCAGGACACCAACGGATAAAAAAAGAGCCCAATACATCAAGCAGCTTCAAAAAGATGCTAATATTTACTGTGTCCCTGCTTGGACTGTGCAAATGCTGAGATCAGGAGACTGCCTGATCAGAGCTCCTGGAGCCTGCCTCACACAGAAGCATCCAAATTTGATTTTGAGGTCTTCAAGAGAAACTTTCAAATATTTCTACTTCCTCCCATTATTGGATATTTTTCATATCTTGGAAAAAGTCTTCCAATTGTAATGTGTTTGAGCTTGATTCCTAGATAATGATTCTTGCTCAGTGACCTCTAATCCACAGTATTGTCTGCCTTTTATGTTTTACATGAGATCGAAGACTAATTCTATATATAGACTTAATTCTTTCTTAATTTCTGCTAATCTAAAATATCCTCTGATATCTGCAATAAAGATTCCCACGAGTAATCTACACAGACTATTTTTTGCCTTCATGTATGGTAAATACTTGGCCTTTTAATGTCATCTGGTTATAACATCATGATTCTGGTTACCCTGGATTTATAAGAATTTTTAAACACATCCACCCAAGCATCATTCACCACTATGCACTATACTTTTCTTCCCTCAGTTGACTGTTTCTGAAGTTTTTTGAGACAATGAAACCAAAATTGATCTTAACATCCAAAATGAGAAAACAGGGAATTGGTCATCAGCTATGTTTTGTTAAATGGAATTTAGATTTACTATGCTGCTCAAGATGGACATCTCCTTAGGAAGCTGTTAAAAATAATTTTCACAAGGATCAAAAGAGACGCACTTTTAATACTGAGGAAGAGAAGTACTTGCTTTTTAAAGAAAAGCTTGATTCTGGAAAAGAGTTATTACGTTGGTACGTTAAGCAATTGTGCTGTAGCAGACAGTGTGGCTTGGATGGCTCTTCATGGAAGTGGCTATTGAATTAATGTGTCCTTTCCCCCTAAAACTTACACCAGAAATTCAGAGCAAAAGTTTGTTGTGTTTCATGAGAATGACTTCATTACCTTCCTGAGTAACAGGAATTACACTAGTTTCCCTGGTTGTAGAATATAGACATGATAAAGCCATGAAAAGAAATGGGGGAAGAGATACTGATTTTCTTGGGATGAAATACAGAAAAATGGGGCTTGAAAAGCATTTGTGTATAATATGCTCTGGATGTCTAATGAAAGTTTAAAGAAACATTCTTAAAGAAACATTTTCCAAGTGCATACCTGTTAGTTTTATTTTTATTTTTCCCATGTATAATTATGAGAAACTTACAGGCAACTGATACGTTTTTTACTATCTGTGAAGAATTGCCTGTTCCAAGATAATTCTGTATGCTATTACTCTAACCCACTGGGTATCATGTAGGCAAGGTGTAAGATTATGCACATGAATATTTCTGTCTACCACTTATGCGCTCTGAGACAATATCAACTTATACTTTCTCCTGTCATTGGTCCTTATTCCACAGAGGATATTCTTAATTACTAGCAAGACAATTTGGTAATATCATGTGAAGAGTTACAGCATCACTTCTGTCATGATTTACACCTGCTAAGGATCTGATCATTGAATTTTAAACTGTATTTTAAGTTCAGAAGACAGACAATATTTTTTCTACAGTACACTTCCTATTTTTAATAGGAATATTCTCCTCTGTTAAATTTATTGGCACAGTTCTTCTAAATGATACGGAGCTTTTAAACACAAAGACACCATTTTTGCACATTTGTGCTGCCCTGAAAAATTTAGAGCACACTTCTGTACTGGCTTAAATCAACTCAAGTCTAAATGCAGAAGTGCTGTTTTCAACAACTGCGCTTGAGGGACATACCTTTATAGGGATCCTAAAGAATAAAAAATTAAAAACATCTCGGTTGCAGAGCAAATTCACTATATTCCTTCCTCCACTTTGTAATTACGGTTATATTTTTTTTTAACCCTTGCAGGTTTATTCCTAAATCTGTTGGAAATGGTGGAAATTATTCCATTGACTCCAACAAACTGCTTTCTACTGGATTAAGAAAGATGTTTATACATCAGATTTGCTGGTGATGTCCCACTAACAAAATGGAGAATTTTATAAATGTGTCTGGGAAGGTAAGTCCCCAATAGAAAAGATGTCAGATCAAGATCCAGAAATTGCAGTGTATTTGTAATGGAAATAAAACAAGGAGTGCGTACTAATGAGTCATGAATTTCTTTATAATTGCTTCCACATTTGGGGCAACTTCTTCCCAACTCATCTACAGAAAGTCTGCAATTCATGGAAATTTTTCCTAGTGGTTAATCAGAATACTACATCTTATATATGATAAAAATTACTTATGTTGGGAAGGTTTTTTTTTTCTCCTAAAATCACTTTTCTGAGGCTTTATTTCAATGTCCAGCTATTTTTCTTATCCTCCTCCTAATTTTCTATTTCTAATATAAAACCAGGAGTTCTTATCAAGTTAGAAGAGAAATAAAACTAAAGAAAACTCAGACAGAACTGTAAAGCATGGTCTATTTTAAATTTCCAACTCAGATAATAAGAATCTGTTTTGTGCTCATGAACTCAGTTTTCCTTAGTGCATTCAGCGTTGTAATAATGCAAATCAAATACAATTTTAATAACTCCTTCCCTTAAAATGATCTATTAATGTTTTAAGACTCCAACACTTATGAGCGTGATTCTAATTGCATGATTTTGCTGCAGGCAGGTTTTATAGATCTGTCTGATCTTTGGATATTTGCACTGTTTGGATTATTTTAAATAAAATCATTTTTGGAATAATTTCAGTCTCAGTAACAACAGTTGGGTTTGATGGTGGTTTTGCTGTGGGTACTTCTACGTATTTGTTTTAATTTGAGGAAAAACTAGGTACATTCAGAACTCTCTGAAAAAGGGTGACTGAGGTTTAAACAGTGACAAAAGTTATGAAGAATCTTCTGAAGAGGGGAATACTTATTCACTATGGTAGTACAAGGAGCATAAGAGATTTAAAGTGAACAAAATTTTGTCATGCAACACAATTAAATTATGGGACATTCTGCCACAGAACACCAAAAATATAATCAGATTTTAAAAGCACTAGAAATTCATGCAAGATAGTTCCTTTGATACCATTAAGCATTCTTGTTTCATGCAACTTCTATTGTCAGTCTCTGTAATGCACCGAGTGATAGGAAGAAGGAAAATACATCAAGAGAATAATTACTTTGTGTTTGACTTCTGACATTTTTCTGTATATCTTCTAGGAGTTTCTGACCCTGAGAGGGTGAGGGGCTAGCTGAACCTTTGGTCTAACCCAGCACAGAAACTTCTAAACAAGTCAAACAATTGTTTGGAAGCTTGTTCCTCTCTCCAGAAACCTGTGAAAAACCTCAGGTTTTCTCATCATTCTGCAGAGCAGGATAAGGAAAATGAGCAAGACGGGCCTTGGGAAGAAGGTAAGCAGGGCAGCAAAAGCAGCGAAGAAAGCATTTGCTGAGTGGCTTGTGAGGGTCCTTACCTTGACGCGGTCCCCAGGCTTTATCTCTAGTGGTAGGCTTTTGGCCACGGGCATGCTGACTCTCCTCCTTGTACGTGCTGTTCTTCTGCTTGAGCATCACTTGAGAACTACAGCAGAAGGTTCCCTCCTTCAAGATGAACCGAAACATCAACACAATCTTGTGCTCTTGATTTAGCACTTCTGTGGAGAACTTGCCCCAACCTTTACTCATGACAAGTCTCTACATAAGCCTTGAACATTAGAACTAGCAGTGGTAATTTTCTTTGAGGGTTAAAAAATTGCTGTTTACCAAATGTTGCTAATTATATGCTGAGAAGTGATTCCTTGTCTGCAAAAAATAGCATGTTCTTTAGTGAATAGGGCTTTATCCACTCCAATAGTGCTAGCTCTTCTGACTATTTGGTGAATTCTGTGTCTGACAGAACAAAAAAGACGACATATCTTGATATATCAAGTGTGCATTTTCCTTGCAGGATGGAGTCCCGGCAGACTTGCCATGGAGTTTCCACACTGGCAAAGAAATAGTGTACAAGTTTTTACAAATTTTTACCTCAATGAAAACACCTTAGATCAAGTCCTATTTGAGAGGAATGGAAAGGACAACAGGCCATATGCACACAGACCTCAAGAAATATAAGCTTTTACATGAACAGATACTCAGAAACATGGATAATTTCAGCAGTTTTTGAAATTTTCAGTGCTGGATCAACTCAAAGCATGAAGTTCTCAATTATGCCTTCTCAGAAGCCATCCCAAACAAGAACACCCTGAGATACTGAATTGATGATACAAGTGCATTATGCTTGGGGTTTTCCATGAAAACTTTGTGTTAGAAAATGCCAAGCAGGCAAAAAGGTTTGGAGGCAATAATGTGATTTTCACGAGGTTTCTCAACTGAAAAAAAAATGTTACATATGTTTCAAAATCATTGCAAGTGTCCTGATATTTCTCTAAATGAACATTTATTTGCTTTGAAATACATTGTTTTTAATTTTTAATTTATAAGTGAAAGCAAAAAAAAATGAAATATTTTGAAATTACTGAAGCAAATGGCTCAGTCTGATTTTTTTTTTTTTAGTAGCTTATTGTTTAGTAAGAGAATTAGTTGAAAAAAATGAAACCTTGAAAACTCCCAAAGGACAGAAAAAAGCACTTCCCTGCCAGTTATAAAATGAGAGAAAAATATACGGACATTTTAACTTAGCACAAAGATTTAGTAAAATACCCACGTTTTCACAGAAGCTGCAAAGATTTGAAGTCGGACGCACTTTGGGTTTCTTTCCCAAAGAAAGAAACATATGGTAAGTGATGATGTTTTTAGTGGACATGGTCATCTACGCTGTAGATAAACAACTGGAGGTATTCCAGCCTCCATAGGGGGTATAGTCCCTGTTTCATATGTGGTCGCAAGAATGAGAGCGGGAAGCATGAGGAGGGAGTTCCATAGTTTTACTCCAAACTAATATGTTTAAACAGAAAATTATGATTAATTCTTAAATAATTTAAAAGTTGGCTATTCAAGGAGAAAGAGCCCTGGATGCTAGGAAGGGTAGCGGGGAGAGGAAAGGCCTGTACAGCTACACTGTGCTGTACTAATGGTGTAGGGCAGGAACATCCTTAGATGCCTGCTCAATTTGTCACAAATTTCTCTTCTGAACTATTACCTCCAGCTTTCTCTAGAACACACTCAGTCCTTTTATCTGTGAGCTATCTCAAAGTTTGCTGCCTGCCTATCGCCTCGGCTGAACCACACTAATAGTCAGCTAATTACATGTGAAGACTCTAATTTGCTTTATGTCTTTCTCAAAAAAAATGTGCGTGTGCAGGCATGTGAACTTTCGCTCATGCTACACAACTGCAGCATTGTAAAATTCTACACGGTAGGGGTAAAGTTGGTGCACCAGCTGAAGCACGGTAAAATAAGTTGCATGCTTGCTGCCTTCTCCGTTGCTTTCCCCCACCAGGCTACCACAAACGCTTGTCTTTCCTGATCTGCAACATCACCTGTTGCTCTAACACTGGGCTTCTCTAGATCAGAAACTGGAGCAAAGAAGAGAAATACGTGTTTGTCATTGAACTGAACTGAGAAGAAGGAAGAGGAGAATGATAAGATCATAGCCCGCGGCACTTTGTTTATGAGAACATCCTTCCAGTGATATATGTCTGCACCAGGTGAAAGTATTGTGTCACCCCTAACATATTTTAAATGCCAGGGCTGTCATGCAAGAAGACAATGATGAACAAGTTTAAACAGAATATGGTATTGTAGCCATGTACAGAGCGTTACCCTTTAAAGGTTTGCACTGATAGTGCTTCTCAGCAAAATGTTTCCAAACTCTGTTATATTCCCCTGCAGAACCCCTCTCACACAGAATTTAAACTAAATGAAAATGTTTCTATTCCAGATAAACTGATGTGGCTGTACATAAATCAGTGCATTTTCTCACGCGGGTTTTACAGGCTGTTTCACATGTCCTCCCTGCCATGCTCTCTGAGCTTCTCAAAACTCCTTGGACAGGAACCCCACTTGGCTTAGCAAATAGGCAAAGGCGTGTCTGCACTGTGCCCTGAAGAACAGGGTCGCTGCGTGTTGGAGGTTTACTTGGACCAGCTCTGTCGTGCTCCGGTGGGCTGAACTCCCGTTAGCTGCTGGAGCTCCTAGGCCACGCCGTCTGGTTTAATTTCACACGAAAGAATTCAGTTTGCGTGCTCCAAGACTGCCCCGCATTGTGGGGCAGGGTAAGGGGGGTCATTTGGAGGATTCACTTGAAAAGTGCACTCCCAGGCCAAAGCAAAAGGCTAATGTAGAAGCACCTTTTGTCACAAAGCAGGTATGCCCAGAGCTATCATCACATGGCAGTTTTCGTCCCAGATATTTATCTTGAGCTCAACAGCACGAACACCACCACAGTGTTATAGCGCCATTGCACAACCCGACTCATTTACTGGGACTGACAGCTCAAATTGAGCCTTGGGAAAGCCAACATCCAACACATGATATTGAACACGGGCATGACCATATCCACCTTGGATTCAGGTGAAAGAGCTTTAGCCACGTATGTCACATGGGAATGAAGGCAACCATGACACCACAAAGCTTTACATCTTTGAGGCAAGCTAGGGTCAGAGCCACTCCATGAACCATTCAGGACAGCATTAATAACACTTTACAAAAGAGAGGAAAGGGAGCTTCTGATTGCCTGAAAAAAAAAAGTTCAAGGAGCTAGGATTTCTCAAGCACTTACCGAGGTCCTGTGTGGGCTTGTGTAACGTGTTCAGCATCTCCACATCAGTTTTCCTTTCTGTAAAACAGAGATACCTTATTTTTCTCACAAGGTTATTAGGAGGATTTTCCAATTAAGGTTCTTTATAAATGAAAACGTCTTGCAAACAGACCTGACGAAAAATGGTCTCCAACTTCTTTAGGCAGAACATTAGTTTTTATAGGGACCAGTCATGGTGCCCAGCTTAACATAAGGCTGCAGGATCACACACTGCATCTTTAAGACATAGTTTACTTCTGAATCAGTAAATGTACTAGACAAAGCAGCCATTATTTATGCATTCCTGCATACATGGCAAGGTGAAAATAATAGAATAAACATCATATACTTCATTATGATATCGGTTTACACTTCCAGGGTACACAAAAAGAGGCCATTTCATCAAGCTAATTGCCTGAAAGTAAAAGAGAGAGAACTTTAGCTATTAGTCTATTATGGGGCTTTTTTCTTAATCACAAATAGGGGCCGTGTGTCCCCAGGGGGATGTGTATTCTAATTTACAATTGAACTACAGATCAGAGCAATCAATCTTGTGCAGCACTTTTACAGTGTAATTGCTGCAACATAACAAATAAAAAAAAAAAAAAAAAAAAAGCAGCCTAAGTAGAGTTTCAGCTTGAGGTGGAGATATTTACCCGGCATTGGTTCGGGGTGGGAGGGAGGCAGAGAAGGAAGAGAGGAGCCAAGCCATGAATATGCAATGAGGGCTCATTAGTGCCCCAGTGTTGCCATGACGAATGGCATTATCCCCAGACTGGTGCAGCCTAAACATGAATTTTATAACGACCCATTTATCATGACTTGTCATGGGTTTCTTTACTGTACTTTCTACTGACTCTCACACCTTCCACCATTATCACCTCAGAATCCCTTTCTTTTGTTATTTTGTCTTATTCTAGCTTAGTTCTTGGTAATGATTTTCAGCTGATAAGGAGAAGACTGCAGATAGCAATAGGCTGGTGTTGAAGAGCTTAGAGCTTCCTAAGCCAAAGACCCACTGCCAAACACGTAGGTGGTCTTCAGTCCACTTACTAGTGGATAAGTGTCCTCATTGTCACAAATATCTGCAATCTTGTCAGTTGACTCAGCAGAAAGGTCTCGGATTGACCGAGCAGTGAGACAACTATCTTTCCATTCTGGCAGATGTGATGGATGAATCTGTTTTGTTGACCTAGGCCTGTCTAAAAGTGCTCTTCCTCAGCCCACTCCAGCTATGTGCACAGTATAAAAATCCACCCCTCATCTTTACGGTGATAAAGGTACTAAATCGGATAAATAGACAAAAACTGCTTCAGTTAAACTAAAAAAAAAAAGTGTATTAGATGTAAAGCCTAAGTGATAGGAAAAAGCATTTACCTTCCAGGAGTGAGAGATTAGTCAACTCTAACAGAAAACTAAATTACTGCAACATAATTAGTGTCTGGCTTTAGTTCATTTTTGGTTACTGCACGTTGTCTCTGTTTTACTGCTGTCCCTTTGGCCTACCCGATTCCACATGTAATATACCACTGCTGATAAAGAAATCCCTGTGGCTCAGAAGGCTGAATTGCCACTGCTGGGCTAGGGCCTGCGCTCCAGTATATAGAGGCTTTCATTTCCCAAGTTATGAATCTGACATCTAATGGCCAAATCCATGCCAGTTTATTTCTGAGAAGTCTGTACTCATTATTTACCCCAAATAGTTTCAGTGTCAGTATGCTTTTTTTTTTCCACTAGGAAGTGGCTAGAGTATCTGAAAGTATCAAGCCTCTCTTTGTTGGATTTTACACTTTCGCTATTACAAGAATTTGTCTTTGGGGATAGAAAAATCAAGCAGCTTATTTCCAGCTATTACCTGGATAGGACTTCATGTTCTTAAACAAGTTGTGAGCTCCCACGATCTCTGAAAACAACTCTCCCGAGGTCTTACATCAGGATAGTCCTACAGTTCTTTCATTACTCTACTGGATGTTTGAAAATATTAAAAGGCATCTAACATCCCAGTCCAGCAATTTATAGACTCAGAGTCTGGTGCTGTAGCCCTCAAAGCCTCTATTTCTTCCACAAAATCCGCACTTTGCTATTATTGTCGCCAAGACAGGCACGTGTTTCACTAGAAGAGTAGTTTGTCAAAGCAACAGTCCATTATCCAAAGATTCATCACAGGTTCCTGCTTCAGTACGCGATGGAAGAGAGTCTGGATGTCAGAAAGTGAGGAGGAATGAAAGCCTCCTCTCAAAAAGGTGCTTTAGGTAAATGGCACACCTTGATTAACTGATTAGTCCAGAACATGCTGATATGTTCTTGCCTTTTTTTTTTTAATCCCATCCGTATTCCTTTGGAATACATACATATATGTAGTTTTTTTTAAGCCCCAGACTGCACCTTGCGCAAGTTCTTGACCTTTGATGGAGAACCCCAGCTCCCACTACAATACAAACGATGCTCTGTGAATTATCAGGAGATAAAAGAGGAAAAGAAATCTCTCTTAAAGAAGTAAACCAGAAACAACTGCTAATACTGCAGAAAGTATCCACTGCCTTTGCAGAGACACAGCAAGTATTATCATTATTCTCAAGAATAAATGTTTGCCCTGTGACCCAGGTGATCTGGATTATCTGTTCAGTGGAGAGGACAGAGTTATCAGAAACAATAGGGCATAATCAAATTGTTCTTTTTAAACTCCTAATAGTTCTAAAACTTCCTATAGTTAGCCTATGAGGTCAGATTGACATGCCTCACTACCGAGCCATTATCTGCAGTTTATGTGATGGAATAAGCAGATTCCTGTTTGAGTTGGTTTTAGTAATTCACAGGTCCCATCCAGGGAGCTTCTTTTATTATTTTATACCAGTACTTGCAGGTGCCTCAGGGAAACAGGCTCATCTTTCTTCCACTCACCTCATCAAAAAGATAGACATTGAAACAAAGATTATTAAAGGTCAGCCAACACAGAAGACATCTAGCTCTATGTCACTTTAACGTCCAGTACCACTACAATCACATCAGAGACCTCTAGGTTGAGACCAACAACCATATGGAGGGCAGCTGCCTAAGACAGAAAAGCATTGACTATTCCTCAGTCAATCCACAAATGGCAATCATTAAAATAAAATAATTGCAACTCTTAAAATATCAAGCCCTTGGTTCTAAACCAACAGGCCTCTAATGATAGGAAGTACCCAAATTTCAGGAAGAAAAAGGTGACTTTCATTGTCACATGAATCCAGCTTCCAAGAAAAATATTGGCTGTGCGATTGTTTCAAAGAGAAATTAAGAAATACAGGCAGGATTTTAAAATGGAAGAAAAGTCTATGAGGTGGGACTAGTTGTTTATTATCCCAAATTCAGGGGAAGCTTATTGACTGCTGTAGGATCAGAAGCAGGCTGTGAGTGAACTCTGTGAGTGAAAATTCTGCAAATGTATATTTTAATGCAATCAAACTCTGATCACGTAGTAAAAAATATGCAAAGCTACATTCAGTAGTTTGCTACATTTACAGACAGAATTCACAAACTGAAGATGCAAAAAAAACCAACTGGAAAATAACTTCACGTGTGACTACTATATAATGCTGTTCAATATCTGTTCAACCGACGTATTTATAATAAAAACTAAAAAAAGCAGGTACTAGCTCCCTGTATAAAATAACACGCTATTAAAGACACTATAAAACGCTAACCCTGAACACAAAACTCATTCTGAGTAAATATTTAACTATTTTAATGCCTAGGTAGAGCCAGGGAGATATCCTTCTGTGCTCGTACAGACTACTGGTTGTACTCCATAAATCCAACCAATCTTTTTTTGCTGTTTCTTTTTGTCTAGAAATCCATCCCTCCTTCCTCAGTTGTGTTTCAAATATGGCCTAACATTTTTTTCTCCCTCCAAAGCTTGGCTTTAGTCATCCTAATAAACTAACATTCCTCTGGATAGACTCCAGCTCTGTCTTTAAGCTTCCTCCGCCTTTCTCTATGCAGAGCCAATGGCTTGCCGCTCCCCAGTTTTAAACAAACAAACAAAATGTCCTTCTCCCTCCCCCCACTTTCTTTAATGACATCTTCAGTCATTAATGAGTTAATAAAAATCTCAAAGTCATCTGGGAATAGATAAGGGGAAAAGAAAGAAGAGTATTGTACACATAATGACAGGCTCCCTGCTGGCCCTAAGATGTCATGGGTCAGCCATGTCAAGAATGTGTGTGCCCAATCATCTGCTGATTTTTATCAGCAAGGCCTCAAGCAGAATCTGACACGGCCAGTTTGGGAGTTACAATGAATAAACAATGACTTCTTGAATTGTTGGCGGCTGTATGATAGAGTGAGAGGGTTTATATATACTAAAACATGATGACATTAGCAATCAATATACCAATTACTGGACAAGTTATTGGACGAAGAATGCATATGTCTTGAGCTTTGTGTGCTTTGAACATACTACCAGTGATGGAGACCACAGAAATAACATTACTTAACCCTTCAGAAGCTAGATATGCTAATACCTGACAATGCCTTGAAGGTTCTGAGAGCGTGTGGTAAAAAAACCTGGTCTGGTTTAGCATATTAAGCCATTCAAACAGAAAGCATAAGCCTGACAAATTTCTTTTTCATTAGGACTTGAAGAAGAAAAGCATGGATTTTTTTTTCAAGTGAGCAGTTGGGTGTTGGAACAATGGATTCTAACAAACTGTTCTCCATAAGATTTCAGAGGAAATAAATTTCTTCTCACCCAAACACCATTAGCATGCTACACAAACTTCACCATCGAGAAGTTAGAACATATCTTTTATAGGATGGTTAGGCAAATATCACAGCAGCTCTCACCTGCCTATTCTGCAGTAGACAAAGGGAGAGAAAACTAACATACTTTTGTTATTCCTGTGCTACTAGAAATGCATTTCTGCATCCCATCAGTGATCATCCTCTTATTTCCTTTAGTCAGCTCAAAATATTCAGTGTTTATGAGTTTCTTTTCTGTTATTCTGGAAGTGATTGCAAAGATCCAACGCCAGTGTTATAATTGAAGGCAGAATAAAATGTGGTTAAATAAGACATCTGATTCAAAATACAAGTCTAGAAGACAACTAAGGTGGAGATCAATGTGGCAGGCAGACCTGCTGCAATTGTGGGCATAGCAGAAGCATTGATGTTAAATGGTGTCAGCTCTCCATTGTCCATTAAGATGGACAAGTTCATGATCTGATAGAAAGCTCATAGGTTTTGCCTTGAGTTGTATCATCAAAACAAAGTGGGACTGACAGATTTTTAGGATGGTTCTCCACCCTTTTCTGTGTAGGCTATGAATGTCAACTCTTACTGCAACCTGGGAAACAGTGATGCCACATACCCATTGACTTTTGCTCAGCTGGGAGCAAAAAAGGCAGGGTATAAATACAAAATTTAGCTTTGTCTGCCAAAGCATCAGCCAATGTAGTAGAAATTGTGCAAAAGTAGGGAGGTAGAAGAGCTCAGATATCAGATAGCACTGTGTACTTACTGTGTATCAGGGGCTGAACGAAATCTCAAGATACATCTCTTACAGATCACTTTTGTGATGTAAGGACTAAAGTGTTACTACAAATTACAATCAAATCCGCTCCTGCTTCTCAGAGCTCTAAGCACCTCTCAGAGTTGTCTTGGACGTTAATGGCAGAGGGACCAGTCTCAGACAAAGGGGAAAAATAGACGAGACTGCATCTGGTTTTAACTGCAATGGTTACGAAATGTTCAGCTGGATCCTTTCAAATGGCTCTTCCCTTCCCATTGAGTAAGTTCTTGAAAAGTTTGGAAGTGAATTTGTCCAGCACATCTGATACAAATAACAAAATGCTTTTAAATGTAAATGTTTCATAAAATAGCACCATTACCATACATTACAGTGAATACAGTTAAAAAAACAAGTCAATAATCCCTCCTCTGTAATTTACAATTAACTTTTTGCCTCAAGGTAACAACTACATTCACAAAAATAATGGTAATAGATTGACCTTGTTATGAATGGATAACAAGCTGGAAACAATATAGTTTGTCACAGAGCATTAACTGTTACTGTTGAAATTGTAAATAATGTGTATAGCACTTACAATGTAAATGGCTCCCCTTAAAAATATTAATTATGTCAATTAAACACTTGATGCATAATGGATTATTATGAAATCTATTTAAGTCCATGTCAGACTGAGTACACCAGTCTCTAAGATCCCATCCCCAGACTAGTGAAAAAAATCTATGGCTGTGCCCTGACTGCTCAAGGTGGACAAAGGGCTTACAGTGGAATATCGCCTTAAATTAAAGATATACGGCTGCTTCTTTTGTTTGCACTGCTTGCATGCTTTTTCACCGAGTCCAGCATTAGAAGATTAGGCTGTTTAGAGACACCAGGCTCTTCTGAGATGCTTTCAGCCTGCTTTGGAAACTAATGAAAAGCAACTCTCATCCAACAGCAGCCACTTACTGGAGGATCTCTATGGGATACAGAGCACTCCACTGGCTTTTATGCTGCTTTGTAATCACTGGTAGTGGGACAGATGAGTTTTTACACCTGGCTGGTTTCTCACACAAAAGTGATGTAAGTTATCACCCACAAGCCAGTGAGACCTGAGGGTTGATGTTGCTCAGCTGATCTCCTCTGTGTACATCCTTTGGAGCCAGGGCTGTGCTCCTCCAGGAGCAGGAGGTTGCTATCATATGGCTTTAGAGAGTGACCGAAAACTGGTATAACACACATCACACAGAGAAGAATAAACTTCATTCCCAGTGCCTGAGGTCCACAATAAGTGCTCCTCAGCTGAAGCTTAAGACTGGACTTAACAGCACAATACTTCAGTGTTCTGGTTAATTAGCATGTATAGACTGTTGCTTTATAAATGAGGGATTCCCTCTCGATTATCCAC
>WHYT01012924.1:0-71776 GCA_009806455.1 Tetrax tetrax
CTACCTCCTTCTAATTTAAACCCATTACCCCCTGTCCTATCACAACAGGCCCTACTGAACAGCCTGTCCCCATCTTTCCTGTAGGCCCCCTTGAGGTATTGGAAGACCGCTATCAGGTCTCCCCGGAGCCTCCTCTTCTCCAGGCTGAACAGCCCCAACTCTCTCAGCCTGTCCCCATAGGAGAGGTGCTCCAGCCCTCTGATCATCTTTGTGGCCCTCCTCTGGACCCTCTCCAATTGGTCCATGGCCTTCTTATGTTGGGGACTCCAGAACTGGACACAGTACTCCAGGTGGGGTCTCACCAGGGCAGAGTAGAGGGGCAGAATCCCCTCCCTCACCCTGCTGCCCACGCTGCTGGGGATGCAGCCCAGGATGCCGTTGGTCTTCTGGGCCGTAAGGGCGCATTGCCGGCTCATGTTGAGCCTCTTGTCCACCATCACTCCCAAGTCCTTCTCCTCAGGGCTGCTCTCCATCCATTCTCCGCCCAGCCTGGATTTGTGCCTGGGATTGCCCCGACCCAGGTGCAGGACCTTGCACTTGGCCTGGTTGAACTTCATGAGGTTGGCACGGGCCCACCTCTCCAGCCTGTCCAGGTCCCTCTGGATGCCATCCCTCCCCTCCAGGGTGTCGACGGCACCACATAGCTCGGTGTCATCGTCGAACTTGCTGAGGGTGCCCTCTGTCCCACTGTCTATGTCGCCGACAAAGATGTTGAACAGGGCTGGGCCCAACACAGACCCCTGAGGGACGCCACTGGTGACCGGTCTCCACCTGGACATGGAGCCGTTGACCACCACTCTCTGAGTGCGGCCATCCAGCCAACTCCTTATCCACCGAGTGGTCCATCCATCGAACCCATGCCTCTCCAGTTTAGAAAGAAGGATGTTGTGCAGGACAGTGTCAAATGCCTTGCACAAGTTCAGGCAGATGACATCAGTTGCCCGTCCCTTGTCCACCGATGCTGTTACCCCGTCATAGAAGGCCACCAAATTGGTCAGGCACGATCTGCCCTTGGTGAAGCCATGTTGGCTGTCACCAACCACCTCCTTGCTCTCCATGTGCCTCAGCATGGTTTCCAGGAGAATCTGCTCCATGACCTTGCCAGGCACGGAGGTGAGGCTGATCGGCCTGTAGTTGCCCGCGTCTTCCTTGCTCCCCTTTTTAAAAATGGGGGTTATGTTCCCTCTCTTCCAGTCATCGGGGACCTCACCAGACCACCACGATTTCTCAAATACGATGGCCAGTGGCTTGGCAACTTCATCCGCCAGTTCCCTTCAGGACGCGCGGATGGATCTCATCAGGCCCCATGGACTTGTGCTCCTTCAAGTTCCTTAGATGGTCCCGAACCTGCTCTTCCAGCACCGTGGGTGGTTCTTCATCCTCGCAGTCCCTGCCTGTGCCTTCCACAGCTTGGGTGGTGGGACAAGAGCCCTTATCAGTGAAGACTGAGGCAAAAAAGTCATTGAGTACCTCAGCCTTCTCCACATCCCGGGTAACCACGACACCCGTTACATTCCGGAGGGGGCCTACATTCTCCCTGGATTTTCTTTTGTCCCCTACATACCTGTAAAAGCTTTTCTTGTTACTTTTTATATCCCTGGCCAGATTCAATTCCGTCAGGGCTTTAGCCTTCCTCACCCGATCCCTGGTCTCTCGCACAGCCACTCGGTAGTCCTCCCAGGCTACCTGTCCCCGCTTCCACCTTCTATAGGCTTCCTTCTTCACTTTCAGTTGGTCCAGGAGCTCCTTGCTCATCCACGCTGGCCTCCTGGCCTTTTTGCTGACTTCTTCATCGGGATGCATGTCTTCTGAGCTTGGAGGAGGTGCTCCTCATGCCTCTCATGTCTCAGGGGCAGCAAAAATAGGAGGCTAAAGGTAAATTTGGAGGCACGTTAGTGTTCTGTGGTTACTGAGAGAAGATAACTTTCAGACTGCTCAGACATTCAGGAGCACAAACTCCTGAGTTGAGCCTGTCACTGTTGGACATATATTTAAACCCTTTTAGATCTTTCAGGAGAGTTTGAAAATTTTGCTGGTGAAGAGTAGTTCTTTGCTCTTTGTCTAACTTGATCTTTGTATCATTTGGCTTTTAACCTTAGGTTGTGTCCAGCTCGATGTTCACCCGACCACTGGAATTGAAGCAGGGAAAGCCAGCAGGAAAGGGCACCATTACGGTAAATAAGACTTTTGTGTGGAAAAAATGATTTCTCTTTCTTTTGTATGTTGTCTGGGACAAAGTAACATGGTGGGGGTTTTTTGGGTTTTTTTTTTTTGGTTTTTTTTTGTTTGGTTTTTTTTGGTTTTTTTTTTTGTAACTATAGTTTCTTTCATGGACAAAGTACAAGTAAAACTGGGGTTTCTTGTTTAATTTGATGTTATTTTTTAAATTTCTGTGGCACAGATTTCAGCAGAGGAAATTAAAGATACCAGAATTGTGTACTTGGAACTTGAAGCCCGAAACTTGGACAAAAAGGTATTGATTTTTAAAAATTATATTGCATGCTTCTGCGATATTTACAATTGGTGTCTTTTGGCCAGGAATCTCGCTGTATTTGCAGACATTCAGCTAAATGAGATGATCCATGTATGAAAAAAAGACTGACTGTATTTTGTTACTTATAGTGAAGTAAACTGGAGACATAATTTCACGTTGAAAACCATGATGTCACTAGGTGAAGTGAAACTCAACCACTAGGTTTACGTTTTGGGGGATTATTTTGGCTTTGGAATATTCTGTGTATTAATACAGTTCAATTATGTAATTGTCTCCGATGAATATTGTAGCTGTGAACTGAGCTTTCTGTAATGTTATTAAGGAGAAAAAGGTGGAAATTTAGGTATGCTGTCTCAATGTCATTTTAAGTCAAAGGCCAATCCAGGAATTTAGTGACTTCACTGCTCAGTCAGCAAAATGGCATTATTTATACTGACAAAAATGGTCTAAGAAGGCAGTCTTGGAATCAGAGCTGATCAATTCTGATGACTTAGAAAGTGCAGCAGGTTAAAAGAGAAAAGTAAAATAAAAGAGAGGAAAACAAATGTGTCGTTTGTTTGACTTCTGTACTTTGTTGGAAGTACTGTGTACTGACTAGCCAGCTCTTCTCTCACCTGAGTAAAATATAGGAGGCTGGTTACTTCTGTTGGATATTTGTTTGCAGGATTTCTTGGGTAAATCTGATCCGTTTTTGGAGTTCTACAAGCAGAGCAATGCTGGAACGTGGCAGCTGGTGTACAGATCAGAGGTAGTATTTCTACGCTGTTTTTCTTAAGTTGATCGGACAGATTACTCCTGCTGAAAGGGGGAGTCCTGCTTCTAGTTGCGCTTTGCGCCAGTTCTGCAATGAAAGTAGGCTTGTATCCTAAAAAAAGGGATTCTGCTCACTGACCTGGCAGAAAATTGTTTGTTTGCTGCCTGGTGGCTGGATTAAACTGGCTCAGTGAAGAGTCCAACCATGCACCAAGTGAGAATGGTGGCAGGACTCTCCACCCTTTTGGTGGTGGTGGGCTGTTAAGTTGACTTGGCTCTAAAATTTAACTTTACCCTTCAAGGCTTTATTTTTTACAGAGCTTCTGCTTGGCCATTCACGCATGTCAGGGTTAACCTGGCTGCGCCGGTTCCTAGCTGTGCGGAACCCTCTTGTTACGTTTCTCAGTGACCTGCATGCTGCGTCCCTCGTGTGATGTGATGTTGTGATTTTTTTGAAGGTGATTAAGAACAACCTAAATCCATCCTGGAAGAAGTTCAGTGTTCCCTTGCAGACGTTCTGTGGTGGAGATTTTAATAAACCTATCAAGGTACAGACTTCAGAAATTACGTTTGTTTATTGTTATGAGTAATCCAGTCCCTGTTGATGTTAACTACGAGTTATCGAGTTGTCTAGTTGTATTTACATTTTTAGATTGCCTTTCTAGAATAATAATGTGGCAGATACGTGATTATATGCCTAGTAAGTATGAAGTCTGTATTAAAACATCATGAGTTGTCAAATTGAGAAGTCAGGAAATGCAGAAGTGACACGCTTTCTAATGCTTAGTCACAAGGAGGATTCTAACTGATTTTTTCCCCATTCTGGCCAGGGTTTCAGGTTGGGTTTCGGTGGAGGATTTTTGGTGGTGGTGGTTTGGTTTTTGTTTTGTTTTGTTTTCTTTTAAAGCACTGTTTCTCAGTTAACTGAGAAGCTTATATATCTTGGACAAGCTTGAGTGCCTTAGGATACTGACATAGAGAGGACCATAGTGCATCTGTCACATTCATCCATTCATGAGACTGGTAGACTTCTCTCAACTGTTTTTCAGTCTGTTCCAACTAGAAATTTGGGTTTGAGCCAGAACTGCAATTCCTTGTGGTCTTGTATATGATGACTAATTCTCTCTGGTCCTGGCTTATGGAGGTTGGTAGCAGAACAATTAGATCCTTTAATAAGCTTCTGCAAAATAAAATCTGATAGCAAATTAATTTGTTAATTTCTGTTCTAAGCCTTGTAAAGACATTTAAATCCGTAGATAGTTCTGTGGAAGTACAGTCTCTATCTGATGATCCAACCCCTAAACACTGTTCATTTGCAGAATTTTCCTGCCTGATCCTGTCTGTGAAGAAATATCATCCTGAAAGTTTAATCTGAAAGGTTTAGCAAAAAGCATGCATGCTAACGTTTGTATTTGTGCAGCCTGGCAGGTCCAAAGAATTACTGAGATTACTAATCTGGCCATAGCTGTTCCGGTGTGCTGGGCTTGTTGATGTGTGGCAGTGTTCTAAGTGGCGTTCATAAGCTTTTATTGTTGGGGAATCAGCAGTCTTAGATCAGAAAGAAGTCCTTTTGATCCAAAAGTGAGCAGCAGATGTGGAAAGGAGATGGCAAGGAGAGGTGTATTGTCATTTGTCAAAACTAACATGAGGTGGCATGGTTTACACGTTCTGTTACATGAGGTGTATTTCTTGTAGCCCAAAAAGATTAAGGGGGGTGTTTTGGTTTGGTTGGTTGTTTTTTTTCCTTTTGCTTTGCTTAGTTGGTTTGTTTTCATTTTTTGTTTTGGTTTGGGGGTTTTTGTTTGTCTGTTTTCCAGCAGCTTTCTGTGTTTTGGAGTTCACTTTGGAATGATCTGCTTCTTGAAAGCATAGATTTTTGCTGTTAGTTCGTTTCAGCAAAAATTCTCGATGCACGTGCAAATAATCTATTAAGTTTCACAAGGCAGCTGTGAAAAAGGATTCTACTGTTCTAGTACGTAACAGGTTAGGGAGGTCAGAATGGGGAATCCAGGCTGATGGGCAGGAGTTTCACTAGCAGCACTGAAGAGTATAATATTGCACTGGTGTTTCATTTTTCATCAGGTATTTGCCACTCTGAACCTCTTGTTTGAGGTTTCCAAAAGTTACGTAGGAACAATTACATGTGAAATAACAGTAATCAGTGAAGGGGAGAACTCCTTGTGCTTCAGCACAGTGGAAACAGCCATTTTGATGTGTCCCCTAAATACCAGCTTTGCCAGCTGTGTATGAGGATTATGTACCAAATACCTGCATGAGCATAGATCTTTTGATCAAATTAACAATACCACCTAGGATTTTGGTAATTCCTTCTTCATTGTGATGCAGAGTGATGTTCTTCTTGTTCTGTGTTAAGAACAGCTCAGATTTGTGACACAGCGTAATCTTCTTAACAGTTTCATTAAAAATAGGGGCAAATGAAAGTAGCATCTCTCCCCCATAGTTATTTAAATGGAAATAGAAAATGTGAAATTTGGGGGTGTTGGTATTGGGACTAAAGCTGCCAGTCCACGTGTTTGATGGCATGTACGTAAAGGCAAATCCATTTTCTGTAAATTTTGAAAGTTCCTCTTGCAGATGAAAGGGGCCTTTTACCCGCTGATTGCATTCCGAGGCTTGTAATGAATACTGGATAGTTGATTCACAACAATTCACCGGTAAATAACTGCGTACAGCGTCCTGCAATATTGCTAGCAGGGTTTTGCTTGCAGCAGCACTGTGCTTTGGGCTGCATACAGTGAGTCTTGGCCGGTTTTTGAAAACCCTTGCAAAAAGAGGTTTGTTTTAAGCTGTATAATCCTGTGAACAAATAAAACTGGTCCCAAATACCATTTTATTGGTGTGGCTGGGAGGGGGAGCAGGAGGGGAGAGGAGGCGCATGGAGGCAGCTCTCCAGGTGAATTGGTGCGAAGGAGACCCTGCACCGGGAATCCACACTCTGGCTTCTGCATGAGAACCTCCTTTGCTGGCTGCCTTGGCATAATCCAGTTGCTTTTGGGTGATGTTAAAACGTCAGGATCGTTGAGAAGCGGAGTGGGGTTCAGGCAGGAGGGCGAGCATTGCTTTGTGGTGGAGTGTGCAGGAAGGAGATGTGGAAAGGTGGTGGGCTGGGATAAAGGGGGAGAAGGGAGGCACAGTCTGTAAGGAGATCTCTTTTTCTTCCCATTAAGAGACTGAAGGGTGACACAGTGCTTCCCATTTAGGTGGGAAGATTAGGCCATAATTCACCTGGCTTTTTGTACAGATTTCCCAGTCGTACCAGTGGAAGATTCTTAGTGGGTCAAAGCAGTGCTAAAAGAACCTGTCTCGGATTCAGATTTTTAGCCGTCAAATTTTATATCCTTATCGAGGTGTTACCTGTGAGTTCACCTTGGCCTTTTGTCCTGAGGAGAAAGCTCTCACTGTAGTTTATACTGGAGTAGCATCAGTTTCTTGATTACTAAAGGCAGATCTCGGAAAGAGAGCGCTTTTGAATCTGTGAAGCGTGTGAACTTCAATGGGGGAGGAAGTGGATGTTCACAAACTGCTTCTTCATTGACTGCTGCTGGAATTACTTGTGTTGTGCAGTGGTCTGTACTGTACATATTATAAATGCTGCTCATGGTTGATTTTGCAGGGAGCTATTGACAGTATATGTCTTACTGTGTTTGCTCTAAGCCGTAGTTATTAGACTATTTTTATTTTTAAATACATTGCTCTTTTGCATTATCTAGTTCTGAAGCTTTTATGCTGAATTAAACATGGCTGGTTATTAATTAAGTATTTAAAATTTGATTGCTGTAAGATGCAGAAAAAGACAGACTTAATGCTCTGTGAAAATTGCAGTTTCTTTGTAAATCTATGCTATTGCTGGACAGAGGAAAAGTCTATGTTCAGAAAGTGCTTAGATAACAAACTTTAATTGCTTCTTCCTGTTACCCCAGTTGCTTATTGTGTTCTGAATGATTTCATATTTATACATCTGGGCTGTGAAATGTTGGGGTTTTGTGTAGGTTTTTGTGGGTTTTTTTTCTTTTTTTTTTTTATCTCTTGTGTTTAAACTGGGGAAAGCTTTTAATTAAAACTTTCACTGCACGTACTGAAATGGGTGAGCAATTGAACATCTTCCTTTTCTGAGATTCACTCTGGGTGTCTCTTACGATCAGGTTTGGTTAGTGATACAGATGACACCACCAGTTCAGAGTTGCTGGGGGAGTTCACTAGCATCGCTGCAAAGCTGTTGGAAGTAGGAGATCAGACGCTGAGCAGCTGCCGTTCTCCCTAATGCACTACGCTTGCCCATTGCTTGCTCTCTCTTCCCTTTCAGGTGCAGTGTGCAGATCACGACAGCGACGGGTCGCATGACTTGATAGGCACTTTTGAAACTAACCTGACTGAGCTGCAGAAAGCAGGTGACAGTTCTCCGGTGAGCTTTCTCAATCCCTTGCTAATTTAGTCCATGATTCAGCCTTTCACAAACCCTTTTTAGTATTGATGTCAAAGATATATTTTAGTTGTTGCCTCCAGAAGTGAATTTTTCTGTCTGTATCTCTGTTCTACTAAGCCAACATCTGGGAAGAATAAAACCTGGTGTGGGAATTATATTGCTCTGTTTTCCTTGGATACTCTTACCATTCCTGTTCCTAAAGACATCCTTGAGCCCATTGTCTGCTGCCCTCCAGCCACTTTTCCCAGCAGTTCAGCTTGCTTTTGCCTCTGCTGAGTCGACTGGAAATAAAAGGGCTTGTCCATGCTTTAGCAGATGAGTCCAGAGGTAGGGGTTGTCTCAGATATTTGTGCTTGAGTTGGTCACCCTCATGAGTGTTCTGGTCACCTCTCTAGCTAAGGAAGAGCAGCAGTGCTTCCAAGGCATGCTCTTCTTACCTTATCTTGGGTATCCAGTTTAGAATAAGTTGAATCATTTGCTGGTGGTGCTGGTTTCTCTCTGTTGTCTGCAGGGAAAACCTGTACTCTCATTCTCGTGGAGATGTCTCATCTGAATTCAGACAGATGAATAACCTAGGACTGCTTCAAGTTGCCGGCCGACTTGATTTCTGTGGTTGTAATCCTAAAGCTAGGAGAAGATCCTTGCCTTTTTCCCCAGCCCATGTGAAATCAGAACTAAGTAAAACAAAACAGTGAAGTACTGCCATTGGGAACCTACAACATAGGCTTTTTTGGCCTCCCCCACCCTGAGATTTTGCCTTCTTGTCTTCTCTTTGAATGCATTCCCTTCCCTTAACCAAAAAAGAACCCGAAATGCTCCTATTTGTGATTGACTTTTTTTTTTTTTTTTTTCTTTCTGGTACAATGACACTGTTCCATGATTGCATACAGAATAACAATTAACGTTGTTGAGGAGAGAGACTTTTCTGAGGTCTTTCCTCATGTCTTGCCCAGTGCTGGTAGCAAAAGCATCCCATTTAGCTTGCCAGATACCAGCCAAATAGTCGCAAACCTTTCTAAAATTAAGTTTCAGAATTCTGCCAGATATTTTGGGTAACTCTGAAGTTATGTGATGTCTGACACTGTTCTGTTTTGATAACTTTCCCTGCTGTAAATGCAGGTATCTTGGAACTTTGTTCTTGCATGCTTGCTTTCTATAGATGGAATTTGAATGCATTCATCCTGAGAAAAAACAAAAGAAAAAGAGCTACAAAAACTCTGGCATTATTAGGATAAAATCCTGCAAGGTAGGAAGATTTTTGTTGTTTTTTGACTTTTTTATTTTCTGATCATAATGAAGTCTGTTTTTATGGGGAGGAGGTGTAACACTGTCTGTCTGTTCCTCTAGATTGAGACAGAATATTCATTTCTGGACTACGTCATGGGAGGCTGCCAGATTAACTTTACAGTGAGTTGTTTCCCCACTGCACATCTTGGTAGATGACGGGACAATGAAGTTGTGACCAGTACTTCTATATGCAGTGCGAAGGACTGCAAATGCAGTGTGAATTTGCAGTGATGAGGACTGCAAAAACCATGCTATATTTTTACTTTTTATGATCAAGTAGCAACTTCAACGGAACTAGGGTTTCTTAAACTTCTTTTGAGAAATCGTTTCAGAAATCAGTTCAGTCTATCAGTGGAAAGGATTACTACTTCTTAAACATGTGTGTACCCCAGTGGGAAAAGGGACACAGGCTTAGTCACCCTCATGTTGACCCTCCTTGTGCCTAGGAGGACGGGAGCTCTGTGGGCCTGGTCTAACCTTCTGTTTCTGGGTTCTTCTCATTTGCTCATGGTGATGCCTCAGTGACTTGTCATCATCTTGACCGATTAGGTGGGTGTAGACTTCACTGGCTCCAACGGAGATCCCAGGTCACCAGATTCTCTTCACTACATCAGCCCAGATGGGAAAAACGAGTACCTGATTGCCATCTGGAGTGTGGGAAGTGTAGTCCAGGATTATGACACGTATGTAATGATCTTAACTGAGCTAGCCACCACATCAAAAATGTGTCACAGCGGGTGTCAGTAATCAAGGCTGATAGCTTGTTTCAGGGCTGCAGCGTTTGAACAACTGAGGTGCTGCCTTTCCCTGGGAGATCCCTTCAGGAGCTGCTACTGCTTCCTCCTGCTTCTGTCACTGCCAGGGAGGGCAGTGGCAGCCCTTTGTAATTTGGCATATTTGCTTGATTTGTCCCTCCAGATCTGCCCTTTTATGGCCCTGGGTTACTCTATAACGCTGCTTTAGTTGGCCACTCATCTCTTGTTGCTGAAGGGCATTTCAAACGTGAATGCACTTTAGTGCAGTGTTTGATTCAGTGGGAACATGTTTGTTTGTCAGCTCTGTCCTTTAACCAGGCTGTGGTTGGGTTGGCTTTTCTCTTTCTGTTTCAAAATCTCCGGAGAGTCCTGTGGGGTGCTGTGCTGAAAGCCATTCTGAAACTATTAAGCCCAAGCCTGCAACCCTTGGATAACTGGTGGCCACAGGGAGGTAGACGGTGTATGCATTCCTTGTGTCAGGATTTGAACCTTGGTCTCCAGCTGCTTTCTGGGAATAGAACAGAATAGTGAGTTGCTAAAGAATTATTGTTCTTTCACATTTCTTGTTGTTGCCCTTTCTCTCCAGGGACAAGCTGTTTCCTGCCTTTGGGTTTGGAGCTCAGATTCCTCCTAGCTGGCAGGTAGGGCCTTCGCAACACTGGGCAGTTGCTCCATCCATGTCTGCATTCCCTGACTGTTTGTAATGTCTGTTTTCCTAGGTCTCTCATGAGTTTGCCTTGAACTTCAACCCTAGCAACCCTTATTGTCAAGGTGAGGACACCTCTTTATTAGTATTTCACTGAGAGGATCAGATGTTTGAAGTGTTGCATTTCTTTCATAACTGGTGAAAACAGGTGGAGCACCAAGACATGGAGCACAAACCACGTTTACTCTCACCTGGATGCTCACAAAAGTGGGTGTGTGTTGATGCAGACTTCTGTGCAATCTACGTAAGCTCGGATGAAGGGGTCTAGATTTAATCTGATTGTTAGTTTGTGCTGAAATTTTTGTGGCTGCAACTTGATTACTTCTGGTACATTATAGGTGGCAGTGGATTCAGATCAGCAATGTGCCTTTCCTGGTCAGGCTTCCAGAGAGACCATCTGCTAAAGCTGTTAGAGACCATGGTTACTTCATCAGCAATGTATATATCTTTGAATGTTATCTTTCAAAGGGTTGTCTTAAAAGCTTATTTTTTTTATAGCCATCGTCCTTCATGGAGGTTGTTTCAGCTGTTTTTAATGGGTACTCTCTAAGCTGAATTATCATAGAATCATAGAATGGTTTGGGTTGGAAGGGACCTTCAAAGGTCTTCTAGTCCAGCCCCCCTGCCAGGAGCAGGGACATCTCCAACCACATCAGGTTGCTCAGAGCCCCGGCCAACCTGGCCTGGAATGTTTCCAGGGATGGGGCATCCACCGCCTCTCTGAGCAACCTGGGACAATGTTCTACAACTTGCATTGTAAAAAAATTTTTTTCTAATATCTAATCTAAATCTACCTCCCTCTATTTTGAAACCATCACCCCTCGTCCTGTCACCCCAGGCCCTGCTGAAGAGTCTCTCCCCACCTTTCCTGCACCCCCCTTTGGGCACTGGGAGCCGCTCTCAGCTCTCCCCGGAGCCTCCTCTTCTCCAGGCTGAACAGCCCCAGCTCTCCCAGCCTGGCCTCACAGCAGAGCTGCTCCAGCCCTCTCAGCATCTGCGTGGCCTCCTATGGATTCGCTCCAACTGGTCTATGTCCTTATGTTGGGGACTCCAGAACTGGACACAGTACTCCAGGTGGGGTCTCACCAGAGCGGAGCAGAGGGGCAGAATCCCCTCCCTCGCCCTGCTGCCCACGCTGCTGGGGATGCAGCCCAGGATGCCATTGGCCTTCTGGGCTGCAAGGGCTCATTGCCAGCTCACGTTGAGCCTCTCGTCCACCAGCACCCCCAGGTCCTTCTCCTCAGGGCTGCTCTCCATCCATTCCCTCCCCAGCCTGGATTTGTGCCTGGGATTGCCCCGACCCAGGTGCAGGACCTTGCACTTGGCCTGGTTGAACTTCATGAGGTTGGCACGGGCCCACCTCTCCAGCCTGTCCAGGTCCCTCTGGATGCCATCCCTCCCCTCCAGCGTGTCGACGGCACCACACAGCTTGGTGTCATCGGCGAACTTGCTGAGGGTGCCCTCTATCCCACTGTCCATGTTGCCAACAAAGATGCTGAACAGGGCTGGGCCCAACACAGACCCCTGAGGAACGCCACTCATCACCGGTCTCCACTTGGACATGGAGCCGTTGACCACCACTCTCTGAGTGCGGCCATCCAGCCAACTCCTTATCCACCCAGTGCTCTGTCCATCAAAGCCATGCCTCTCCAGTTTAGAGAGAAGGATGTCGTGCGGGACAGTGTCAAATGCCTTGCACAAGTTCAGGCAGATGACGTCTGTTGCTCGTCCCTTGTCCACTGATGCTGTCACCCCGTCATAGAAGGCCACCAAATTGGTCAGGCACGACCTGCCCTTGGTGAATCCGTGTTGGCTCTCACCAACCACCTCCTGATGACCTTCTAGGACTAAGAACTCTTCTCAGCATAGAGTGACACAGAGTTGTTCATGAACAAGCATTTTTAACTCAGTTCAGTTTTTCTCTCTTATCTGAGGCCAATGGAATCTGAGGTTCGGTGTTAAAATCCAAGCATTTCTTCCATCAGTTCATCATTATCTGCCTCACTGGGATCTGTGTCTTTACCCTTTAAGGGTCCCTGTGCAGTAGTTTTGAGAGTTACCACACTGAAACCTGCACGGCGGACAACACGAGCAGCAGTAGCAAATGAAGCTACAGTCATACAAGCCAGGAACAGGCCAGTTTAGATGGATCCACAGAAGAATATGCACCACTTAAAATCAGACTTCTAAAAACAATTTGTTTAGTTAACCTGATGAAAGCTTCTTGCATAGGAAAGTCCTTAGGGATTGCTGTTTCTGTTACAGAAATGTTTCCATCCTGAATCAGGGATCATTGTCTAATTTTCACACAAGGGAAATAAAAAGTTATT
Source organism: Tetrax tetrax (assembly GCA_009806455.1). Taxonomy (NCBI): domain Eukaryota; kingdom Metazoa; phylum Chordata; class Aves; order Otidiformes; family Otididae; genus Tetrax; species Tetrax tetrax. The sequence continues at coordinate 12,770 of WHYT01012924.1, forward strand.
GTTCCAGAGAGCTTCTGACCTTGTTGTCTAATTAGAGCAATTAAACAAGACAAATTGGATGAAAAAGTGGAAAGAACAAGGTAAGCATAGTATCAGTGTGCCTTCACAGGATTATTTTTCCTGCAACTTCCATGACCTTTGTGTGTTAGAGGCACAGAGTAGAAGAATGTACAATGGGGGAGAAATCTCCAAATCCTATCTCTGCAGATATCCACTTTATGTATTTGCTGTTATCCTGCTGCTTATTTGTCCTTTAGGAGTTCACAGATGTGAGAATTGTTATCTGTTTGCCATGTTATCCACTAATGCTTATGATATAATCACCAGAGAGGTTCTGAGGCTCTGGTGGCAGCTTTCCTTCCTTGTGTTACAGGGATCCAAGGAATAGTGGATGCCTACCGCCAGATCCTTCCTCAGATCCGGCTCTACGGGCCAACCAATTTCTCTCCTATTATAAACCACGTGGCAAGGTTTGCAGCGCACTCAGCACAACAAGGAACCGCCTCAGTAAGTGCATGTCCTTTCCTGTGGAGCCGTGTTGGGTTGATGTTTCTGTTTTCATGTTTGTGATGGGATAGAATGGAATGGTAAAGTGTCGTCATCTTCCTTCCTTAGGATCCCAAGTTTGGTCCTCCTACCAGCCTACAAGAGGTTGTTAGTGCTTTCTTGGTACATATTGATGTGAACCTTTACTTGGTAGACGCTGACATGAGTTTCTGTTGCTCAAGTGATGTTTGTCTGGCATTGTCCTTACTATTGAAGCGTAGAGAGCTGCTGCGCTGGCTTTGAGCCCCGCTGGGCTCTGTCAGCAGTTGCCTCGCTTTAACCTGTCCTGCCAAGCTCCATCACCCCTAGGGAATGCATACAGTATAGAGGGGCCCTGTATATCTTATTCCAAACAGTTTTGCTCTCAAGAAAGTACAAAAGACTGCCTCCAAGAAAAATATCGGAGGGCTCGACTATCTGTCCCACCATGGTGGCATGCAGAATGAGGATATCTAGAGGGCCAGATTAACCAAGGAGTCTGAGAACTGTTAAATCAGTACGCCAATTGCATTGCAGAGCATCTGTGCTACCCTCCAGTTGTGCTGCGTCTCCCTTGTGTTCGCATGGCCGTGGCTGCTGTTAATATTCAACTCCATTTCCTTAAACTTCGTTCCTTTTGCTTAACCATGAAGGACTCGTACTTCCTGATAGATTTAACGGGTTCCATTTTGACAGACCAGTCAGGAGGAATTTTGATGTACAGTCTGAAACCTGCTTTATGGTCTAGCTGTGTCGGTGTCGAATACATTTCACACACTGAGGTGCTTGGTCTAAGGAGATCGTTTCTTACATTTCTGAGAGTATTTTTTAGTCTTACCAGCACTTGGGGGAATCTTCATATTTCTCTTTATATGTTAAATATCTCTACTTTTTCTTACAGATGAAAAACTAACTGTTTAAATAAAGAAGCTGTCAGTAATGGCGTACAACCGTTGTAACCCTTGTGTTAACTGTATTTTGGAATTGGAAATTCAGTTTTATTTTCATTGTGTGTGTCTCATTTTTAATTTTCATTTTAAATTTGTAGATAGGTGCTATAAAGCAGTGGTTGCGTATTTCAGAACCAGGTGCTAAACCTTAGCCTCTGGAAAAGGAAGGACATTTTAAACACTTTACCATGCTAATGTGTTGAGTTGAGGCATTTTTTTTTCTTTCTAGAAAAGCTCCTGGATTCTTCCCTTCTTGTTATCTCCAGAGTGTCTGTGGTCACGACATTTGTCACCGCTGTATTTTGAGATTTCTAATATACACAATTTAAATTATTGTTAACTAAAAAGAAGGCTTTTTGAGTTACACTGCAGGGATATTAAATATTAAACTTCAGCCTTTTTGAGATGTCAGTGAGCAAGGCGGTATCCATCAGTGACTTTTGTGTGCAGCTTTGTTGATTTAGTAGTACTTTGCTCATCTCTTAGTACTTTCTGCCAATTGATGTAATTGTTCTTTATAAATTGAATTTAAGCCTCTATCACTTTCTAGTACAGAAGAAATCTGAATTGCACAAGGAAAGGTGTTACGTATATGAAAAAATGGGAATAAGCATAAGTTTAATGTTCTGGCTTTGTCTTATCTACAGCACCATCTGATTTCTTTTTTTAGAGTAAGAAATTGCTCCATTTGCCTTCAGTTATGTGAGCTTTGTTGTTTGTTGAACTCCCTAACTGGGTGTTTTCTAATGTTTTTCAGCAATATTTTGTCTTGCTGATCATCACAGATGGAGAGATCACCGATCTGGACCAAACCAGGCAAGCAATTGTGAATGCCTCTAAGCTGCCGATGTCAATAATTATTGTTGGAGTTGGTGAAGCTGATTTCAAAGCAATGGAGTTCCTTGATGGAGACAACGGTGTCCTGAAGTCCCTGACAGGAGAGCCAGCTGCACGAGACATTGTCCAGTTTGTGCCTTTCCGACAGTTCAAAAATGTGAGTTGTCTTTAACTTGAGAAGAGTCCTGGTTCCAGGATAATATCCCGTTATTACATCTGAAAAATGAGCATGGGTCTAGACAGGGCAGCAACTGCATGCTCAAAGTGCTTTCCAAGCTGAGGTGGTTGCTTGTATTGCAAACTGTGTGCCTTGTTGGAGCTCTCTTGCAGCTTTTCTTAAAGAGGTCTCGTTGTATCATTGATTTAGTGTACTATCTCTTGGCTATTGCAGAATTAAAGGAGTAAGGAGATGTTTTCTTTCCTGGGATGCAAACATTTAGGCAGGGAACTGAGATCATACCGTCAGTCTCTGATGTTGAGTCCCGTGAGTGATTTAAGCTGAGATAAGTCTTCCCTGCTGTTGAAATCAGTTCTGTCATTCCCCAGTTCCTCCCTCCTTCCACTGTTGGCACTAGCGTTCATGCACGTTGCACAGTGAATTGGGTTGAAGAGTGGAGTCAAATGAAAACTGACAATAACAGAAATAGCTAGTGGCTGGGGCAGTTTCCCACCCAGATCAGGGCCATATGAAGACTGTGGGAGCAGTGCAGGGGTGGGAAGAAGTGATTTTCATCGGCAGTGCTTACCGAGACTGACTGGAAGTGCTCCTAAAACTGCAGCAAGGCACTCTTGACACAGGGAGGGAGATGTGGCAGGTGGGGGGCTGCACCCTTGCCCAGGGATGGAGTCAATTTTCCTCTCAGTAGCCACTGTGTTTTGGATTTCAAATGTGAAGAATGTTGATAAAACACCCTGATGATAGCAGTTGTTGCTAATGAGACCAAGGACACTGTCCTGCTTTCCAAGTCTCGCTAACGTGCAGGTGCAGGAAGCTGGGGGTTGCCCACTTATATACTGGGGGAGGAGCATGCATTTTCCCATCTCATCTCTTTCTCTCGCGTGCTGCCATGGTTCCCTCTACCTTGCTGGCTCGCTTTCGCTCCTTTGCTTGCCGCTCAGCTTTAATTTCTGTGATTGCTGCTTGGAACAGGCTGTGTCAGTCATTGGGACATCAGGTGATGAGAAATCGTGCATTATTCATTTTGTGGATTTTAATATCCTTATATTTTCCTATTATCGTAGTTTTCCTTTGCTATTTTAGTAAGCTGTCTTTATCTCAACCCACAAGTTTTCCTTTCTTCCCACTTTCTCTCCCCCATCCCACAGGGGAGGGTAGCAAGAAACTGTGGTGAATTGGATTAAACCACCACAACTCTGAATTCTGTAAGAGAGTTTGTCACTGGGCCGATAAATCCTTTCTCTGAAGTATTTCTGATTTATTCTTCCTGTTCTCCTTGCAGGCTCCCCGGGAAGCTCTTTCCCAGATGGTTCTGGCTGAAGTGCCCAAACAGCTGGTGTCATACTATAAATGGCAGGGATGGCCACCTCTGAAACCGCCGGAAATCAAGATGATGTAGATGGCAGCCTGACCCTGGCCACTGCATCACTGGGGTGAAGAGAGCTGTCTGCGCCCACGCTCTCCCGTGCACGCTGTGGGTGCTCAGCGTCTCGAGATTGTACCGTTCACACTAACTCTCTTACCTGCTTGTGCTCTGTATCTTTGATCTTTCCTGTTCTGAGTGGGAAGAAATGTAAATATGGACAAAAACACAACTTTTGTCACAGAGAAGCAGCCTTCGTTGGTTTTCCACCTTGCAACAGCAGCACGCCGTACCACACATCGTCACTGGACAGGGCCCATCTGCTGCTTGGCATCAGCGTGGGCGTGTGCACCGAGCTGCTCACGCAGCCCTGCTTCAGAGCCGAGTTTGGCAGAAGTGTTGCAGTTGTGTTAACTGTAACGATACGTATAAGGTGTTCTTTGGGAGTTTTTTTTTCCTTCTATCAAGCTGCCTTGGGAATGAGGACGTTTCTGTCCTGGTTGGTACCAAAGTCTGTTGGTTGGATGCCTGAGGTTGTTCCTGTTATGCCTTCATAAAGTGCCAGTATATTTTTATATATTTATTTTTAAATTTCAGTGACCATACTTTGCAATCTTTTTTTTTAATCACTTTTTTCTGTTAACAAAAATTGCTTCTATGATGGCCTCTTGCTTGGAGCCATTGTTGTAATTTAGTAACGCTGCACTTTGCTTTTCTGTGGGGAGATTAATGAAGATTAATCATTAATTAATCAGGGGGTGGGATTAGTGAGTCACATGAACGTGACTTTCAAAATCCAGCAACTGGAAACACTGAAATAAAGATGCTTTGAGTGATTTCTTTGTGTCACAGAAGTTACGAAATGAAGTCGTCGCTATCTGTGGAACTCCAAAGAGGAGCGTCCTTGCCCTCAGAAGCGTGAAGTGTGTGTGACGTGGTCTGGGGACTGTAGAACAGGCACACGTCAGCAAAGCGCGGTTGTTTTGAGAGACAGGAGCTGGTAGTTCATTTCAAAATACAGATAAACTTGGCCTTATCGTTGCGCTGCAAGCGGTCACCACTTTCATAAATAATCAGTCTGCTTTGACTAACAATATGTCTGGACTCTTTATTTCCTTTCTGGGCTTTTCCTTTTGTTTTCCAGCAATGCGGATGTTTTGGTTCAAGGAAGGTCTTTGCTGTAGTACTAGCCTGGTGGCGATTCAGAATCTGAGTTGGCCTACCTTGAGTGTGATTGGCTGCAAAAGTAGAGCAAGTTGTCCGTCATCATTAGTTTCGTTAATCGCTAAGACTGCTGAATGTATATCCTGCAGTGAGATGAGCTGTTTCTTTACTGTGAAACTATGAAAGAACTTGTCTGATCTACCAGGTAAACCAGGAAATCACAGAAGGGTTTGGGTTGGAAGGGACCTTTCAAAGCCCACCCAGCCCAACCCCCCTGCCAGGAGCAGGGACATCTCCAACCAGATCAGGTTGCTCAGAGCCCCGGCCAACCTGGCCTGGAATGTTTCCAGGGATGGGGCATCCACCACCTCTCTGGGCAACCTGGGACACTGCTCCACCACCCTCAACATAAAAAAAAAATTCCTAATATCTGATCTAAATCTACCTCCCTCTATTTTAAAGCCATCACCCATCGTCCTGTCACCCCAGGCCCTGCTGAAGAGTCTCTCCCCACCTTCCCTGCAGCCCCCTTTGGGCACTGGGAGCCGCTCTCAGCTCTCCCCGGAGCCTCCTCTTCTCCAGGCTGAACAGCCCCAGCTCTCCCAGCCTGGCCTCACAGCAGAGCTGCTCCAGCCCTCTCAGCATCTGCGTGGCCTCCTCTGGGCCCTCTCCAACAGCTCCACGTCCTTCTGATGTTGGGGGCTCCAGAGCTGGATGCAGCACTGCAGGGGGGTCTCACCAGAGCGGAGCAGAGGGGCAGAATCCCCTCCCTCGCCCTGCTGCCCACGCTGCTGGGGATGCAGCCCAGGATGGGGTTGGTTTCTGGGCTGTGAGCGCACATTGCCGGCTCAGGTTGAGCTTCTCATCCACCAGCACCCCCAGGTCCTTCTCCTCAGGGCTGCTCTCCATCCATTCCCCACCCAGCCTGGATTTGTGCCTGGGATTGCCCCGACCCAGGTGCAGGACCTTGCCCTTGGCCTGGTTGAACTCCATGAGGTTGGCACGGGCCCACCTCTCCAGCCTGTCCAGGTCCCTCTGGATGCCATCCCTCCCCTCCAGCGTGTCGACGGCACCACACAGCTTGGTGTCATCGGCGAACTTGCTGAGGGTGCACTCTATCCCACTGTCCATGTCGCCGACAAAGATTTTGCACAGGGCCAGGCTCAACACGGACCCATGAGGGATGCCACTCGTCACCCATTGCTCGTCCCTTGTCCACCGATGCTGTCACCCCGTCATAGAAGGCCACCAAATTGGTCAGGGACGATTTGCCCTTGGTGAAGCCGCGCTGGCTGTCACCAACCACTTCCTTGCTCTCCATGTGCCTCAGCATGGTTTCCAGGAGAATCTGCTCCATGACCTTGCCAGACACAGAGGTGAGACTGACCGGCCTGGAGTTCCCTGAGTCTTCCTTGTTTCCCTTTTTAGAAATGGGGGTTATGTTTCCCCTTTTCCAGTCAGTGGGAACCTCACCAGACCCCCATGACTTCTCAAATACGATGGCCAGTGGTTTGGCAACTTCATTTGCCGGTTCCCTCAGACCCTGTGGATGGATCTCATCAGGTCCCATGGACTTGCGCAACTTCAGGTTCCTTAGATGATCCCAAACCTGCTCTTCGCCTGCAGTGGGCAGTTCCTCGTTCTCCCAGTCCCTGCTTGTGCCTTCTGCGATTTCAGTGATGTGCCTGGATGAGACCTCATCGGTGAAGACTGAGGCAAAAAAGTCATTGAGCACCTCAGCCTTCTCCATGTCCTGGGTAACCAGGTCTCCCGTTTCCTTCAGGAGAGGGCCCACATTCTCCCCCTGCTCTTCCTTTTATCCCTGACGTACCTATATAAGCTTTTCTTGTTGCCCTTGACATCCCTGGCCAGATTCAATTCCATCAGGACTTTAGCCTGACTTACCAGATCCCTGGCCACTTGGACAACCTCTCTGTAGTCCTCCAGGGTTCCTGTCCTTGCTTCCACCCTCTGTAGGCTTCCTTCTTTATTTTCAGTTGCTCCAGGAGTTCTTTGTTCATCCATGCAGGCCTCCTGGCATTTTTACCTGACTTGATCTTCATTGGGATGCGTTGCTCCTGAGCTTGGAGGAGGTGATCCTTGAATATCAGCCAGCTTTCCTGGGCCCTTCTTCCCTCCAGGGCTGTACCCCATGGCACTTGACCCATCAGATCCCTGAAGAGACCAAAGTCTGCCCTCCTGCAGTCCAGGGCAGAGAGCTTGCTGCACAAATAGTGAGAATACATTGGAAGACTGCCCTGGTGATTCAGGCTGTGAAACTGGTAGGTTACAAAGCTGTGTGAAAGCAGAACCTGGGTTTGAATCCATATCCTCAACTAGACTAGTCCTTCTGTATGGTACCTGCCACCCAGCTAGTACATAGCTTGTGTTTGAAGGGTCTAGGACCGCTGCTGAGCAAAGACAAATTTGTGCTGGTTTTATTTTTTCATACCTAGTTTGTGTCACGTGTTCTGTGTTCCACAGGCAGCAGACACCTTCCTCTAGAGAAAGCCAGGCTGTCTCTCCTGAGATAGTCCATCACCTTGCTTTCAGCACCCAGTTTTCTTGCACGTACTTGAAGGAAACCAAGCAATATCTCTTCTTGAGCTGCCTAAACTAAAGTGTGTTACAAGCATGGAAGAGAAGGGAGGAAAATTGCCAAGTATTCCCTGAGGTGCTGCACTGTGTTCGAGAGAATCCTTTACTCTTTTTCAGCTGCTTACAACCTGTAGGCAGAGCTCTCCGTCCCCGTATTACAGGCGCAAGCAAACCTAAGGCAAACCATGTGTGTCTATACTTTAATTTTTTAATTTATTTTAATTTTCTTTTTAATAAAGTGTTCTTTAAAGGATATTCACACTGGTAGTTCTGAAGGCTTACCAGACCCTTGCTTGAACCAAGAAATACCAGTGGCAGTGTGTAGTGCTTGACTTCAATGAGCGGTTTCTTTGGCAAGATGTCAGAAGCACATTGGGACTTCCCTTTGCTCCAGCCTTGAGGGGCAGAAAATGAGCTCTGGGACTGCAGAATGTGTAGTGGGAAATCCATTTCACCTGTCCTTTTTTTAAACCTCTGCCAGTTCCCACTCAAAAGGAAGAGAGTGAATCCTCTGGCTCTCTGCCCTGGCTATGAGTTACTGTCTGTTCTGCAGCTAGCCAAGGTGTCTCCAGGTGCTGGACTCATTGATGATAGGAGAGATCTTCCCTATTTTGAGGAGGAAGAGGCCACAGTAGAGGCACATCTGAGGAAGTTCTTCCCTCTGCCGGAGCAGAGGACAACTTGAAGGACACGCTGTTTTCTCACAGGTAAGTGGCAGAAATGTGAGTGAGCAAAGGGACACAAGTCACTTGAGAACAAGAGCTGCATGGGTGTGGGCTCAGGTGAAAACCCATGGAAGAGTCAAGCTTGAAATGGGGATGGCACAATTTTGCCTGTTTTCTCTCATTCTGGAGTCTCCTCAGGGCTCCCAGGCTTAGAGGCAATGAAGATGGCTGCTGGGCAGTCTGGTGAGAGGCTGGGAGGTACATCTCCTGCCTTGTGCCACCCTGGGTGTAGCTGGAATGCAGATTTATGGCAGGGTTGTTGCTTCAGGTAGACCAGAGATCAAGTTTTATTCCTCAGGAGAATGTGCTGTTCTTGCCCAATGCTGGTGCACACTCTGTCATGCCAGACCACTCTCTTGCTTTATCTCCGTGGTACGCACGGGGAACACCCCAGAAGTCCCTTTACCCTGGCTTTGGCTAAGATTGAGCAAGCATCCTTGTATTTGCGGTCCCAAAAGGTATTTTAGCCTCAGGGCTTTGCATAAATTAAAAACTGTTGCATGTGGGAGCTCATCAGGGAGGGTTCCTCTTGCTTCTAGGACACCTAGCAATGAATCATAGAATCATAGAATGGTTTGGGTTAGAAGGGACCTTCAAAGGTCACCTAGTCCAACCCAAGCAGGGACATCTCCCACCAGATCAGGTTGCTAAATACTGGTGACATTTCATGACAGACTATGCCGTGCCACCTGACAGAGCTCCCTCCTTTGTGGGAGATAATGCTCCATCTTTGCCTCAGCTGGTTGGGCTGAGGGCCCTACTTGGAGTCCAAAATGTTTGGTTCTCCCAAGGATTGTTTCACCAAAACTGAGGCACTGTCTTCGGGTGAATGGGACTGCTCTGGGTGTTTGAGGAAGCTACACAAGCTCCACGGGGAGATGATGGCTTTTAATCTGCTTTGAGCAAATAGTGGATCCACCTTCGGCGGTCCAAATGTCCCATTAAACTGCCTTGCCCCCTTCCAGCTGTGACGGGGTGTGGGGGCAGTATCCTGAGCTTTCTGTGCTGCCCCAAACTGATCAGCTCCCTCACTGGGGTCACCAAAGCGGTGCTGAACGCTGCCGGCCTGCTGTGCTGTGTCGCTGCCCCACGAAGCGGGATCCTCCCCGCCACGCTCCTTTCCACCGTCGTTTCCCGGCGCTGCGGGCGGCTCTGCGGGAAGAGGGAGGTGAAGGGAGGCACCGCAGGCCTCGCCGCGGGGCAGCCGGGCATCGCACACGCGTGACTCACTGCTCGGGGTGTGGAGCTGGATCAGCCGCCCTGCCTGCAAGGAGCCCCGGCCCGGCCCCGCCTGTAGAAGCCCCTGTCCCCCCCCAACCCCCCCCGGCGGGGAGCGGGCGGCCGGACCGGCCCGGCGAGTCGGGGCTGAGTCACGGCGGGGCCGAGTCACGGCGGGGCCGCGCTGCCCGCCGCCCGCCACCGGCTCCATGGCGCTCAGCGTCGGCGTCCGCCGCCTCTCCCGGCTGCCGGGCCGCGGCGAGCGGCAGGTGCAGCTCAGCTTCCGAGGTGGGCCCGGGCCGGGGGCTGCCGGGCCGGGGGCTGCCGGGCCGCCCCGCCGGCGCCTCACGCCCCCCTCTCTCCATCCCAAGGCTTCACCCAGAAGACGAGGAAGATCCGCTGCGGCGCGGAGGCCGTGTTCGGGGAGGTGAGGGCAAACCGGCGTGTCCGTGGGACGGGGACGGCAGCGGGGTGGCCGGGGAGCCTTCCTCCCAGCGCCCAGCTTCACCGTCTCGTCACCGAGGTCTGCGAAGGCCCGGCCGCCCCGGGCTGGCGGGCGCTTCCCGTGACTCGACACCCGTCCCGTCCGGGTAAAGACGGGCCCGAGGGGCGGGAGGGGCTTGAGCCTGGGGGCTCCCTCTTCTCCCCGAACGCCTCCGTCGCACCCCGCGACCGGCCAGCGCAGGGACCTCAGCAGGCACCAGCGTCCTCCTCTCCCCGGGCGGTGAGGCTCTGTGCTGCTGGAGGGGCTCCCCCTCCCTCCATCCCCACCCGCGGGGTCTGCCCGGGCCGGCAGGAAAGCCACTTCCCACGGCAATGGCTTTTTGTCGCGCTCGTCGGTGTGGTCACCTTGCAGAGGAGACCAGCCCACCAGCGAAGGTGGGAAAGCAGGGCTGGGAATGAATCGCCATCTCCTTCCACTCCGTTTGTTTGCAGCTCTTTCGCTGGCCTCACTATGGGAAGCTCGTCATGGGAGAGATGCTGCTTGTTAAGGTTTACAACTGCAACAAGGTTTTCAGTAACAGGTAGGTCCTTTGGTTCTTGAGTGACCAGCAGAGGTGGGGGGAAGAGGCATCCTGGGCTTTAAATTTTCTACTGGGAGTAAAAAATGTTTATTGGAAATTTGACGGAAGGAAGATGAGCAGGATACAAGGTATAGAAGAGGGATGGAGCTGGTTGTTCTGGTGGGGCGGCAGTCCTGTAGGCATTAAATTAAATAAGGAGAATGATTTAATTGTGCCAGCAGTAGTGAAGACCACTGAAAGATCCAGATCAGACCCCTAGGTGGGACAAAGGGGGTCCCTAAAAAGGGCCCTAAAAAGTAGAGCTGCAAGGGCAGAAATTGCAGTAGAGCAGGGACCTGCTCTCACCCCACAGATCCATGTAGTGACCGTGACCATGCTGCACCCAAATTCAACATGCCTATCAGTAGGGAAAAGCCCTGCACCCATGGTGGCATAGTTTAACCTTCAAAAAAGAAGGGATTTGGATTTAAAGGATCAGCTAGAACTGAAAATGCTTCTAGGTGTCACAGGCGCAATACGGTGTGAACTCAACAGCTGTAAAACGCTTCAGGGAAACCCAGGAGCAGAAGGATAGACTGGGTGGTGTTGGTGGAGCGAGCAAGAGAGCGGAGGCACGCCCTTCCAGGACACGTAAAACATGAGGATGCAGGGAAGGGTGCCAGCTCTGATAAGTGAAACATAAGAACTAAAGAAAAATAACAGGAACAACTTTCTAGAGGCAGCTAATAATGCAAACCTTTTCAAAGCCATCACAAGGCTGCCAAAGAGGGTGTGGAGGAAACAGGGGAGTACAGCACATGTGAGACATGTAAAGATAAAGCAAGAGCAGAAAGCCTGGCTGAACTTTGTGTCACTGTTTACTGGATGCTTTCCTTTCGGGATCTGGATCAGAGGAATTGTCTCCGACTGAAATGTCAATAGAAATGGCTGTAGGACAAACAGACACAACAAACAGTAACAAATCACCAGGACCTGATGGCACTGAGCAAAGGAGTCCAACAGGAGACGGCTGGACTGGCGCTGGCAGCATCTGTCCACACACCTCCGCTGCCAGGGAGCACAGCAACAGCAGCTGACAGACAGTACAACTTAAAAGCAGTTGGTCAGTGCACTGGAATGGTAATAAAATAAAGAGTGTGGAAGGACAGAAGGGAATAATTTGGTACACCACTGTATCAGTCTATGATGTCTGGAATTCTGCGTGTACAGCCTTTCTGTGGAAGCAGTGCTGAGCTGGAAAAGCTGGAGAGGAGGGGGATGAGCAGAGAGACTCCTTCCTTGGGGGTAGGAGACTGGGCAGGCTCTGCATCTCAGAGAAGAGGGAACGGAGAGGGGATACTGAGAGATCAGCCCCTCGCAGCTGAAATGGAGGTGACTGGGGAACGATTCCTCCTGTCTTGGTCCCAGGCAGGCAGTGAAATGTGCCAGTGGGATGTTCAGCAGGAAGCTCTGCTTCACACAGGGTTTAGCTCAGCTGCTGGCAGAGGTGGCCTGGAGAGGTGGGGGCCAGCATACAAACAGGCTCCAGACAGCAGCAACATGAGGTGGGACTGGGGCTGACTGTGACCCCGCGTGCATTACAGCCGCTTGCAGGGAGCCAAATGACCCTTCCCCAGGGGGAAGCCCCTTTGGCGTAGGTAGATTTTGGCCTACTTTGCTGCAGATGTCCCGGTGGCCATGGCTTTATGTCCTGTTTCTGTATTTCCTTGTGTGGAGATTCTTACTTCCAGGTTTTGTCTGGGAAGAATCACCTCAGCTCCGCTGGGTCCCCAAACACAGGCTGGCTCCTGTGAAGTCTGGCTCTGCTGACGGGGAGAGCTCGCTCGTTCTTGGTGGGACTGGGCCTGTGCAGGCCTTTAACCATCAATGGCAGCTTGGCTCGCTGGGCGTGACTGGGGTGGAGGCACGACCTGCTGCAGGGCCAGGGGATCTGGAGTATTTCGGATATCGTGGGTATTTTGGCTGCCAGACTCCCCGTGGAAAGCAGCGTGGTGGCTGGCTGCCTTCACTGCAGCCCAGAGGGGTCGTGAACCGGAGAGCTCACAAGAGAGATCCTGGCATGCTCTTGCCCCAGGTACCAGTGCTACGGTACAGTACTGCTGCAGCCTCTGGTTTTGTTCCAGGCTTCTCGGTACCCTCGTCCTCAGTCTTCAGCACCTGATGACATCCGGGCGGCTTATCCTCCGGGAGGCCCTCATCGACAGGAACCACACAGTCACTGGTGTAAGTCCTCAGTGGGCAGCTTGGCCATCAGCAGTCAGGAAGGCTTGGTGGGAAACCTCGTGTGGCACTTCCCCAGGGCTAAGGGGGAGTGCAAGGGGCTGCCCTGAACCCGGGACCGCTGCGGTGTTTGTGCCCTATCTGCACAGGGTGCAGCCACTTCACACCCGTCAGGTGGTTCCCGGAGCATCCAGAAGTGTGTGGGGTGGGCTGGGGGCCCTGGAGACCTGCTGAGGGACCCACTCCTCAGGTCTGGGGGATGGAGGTAGGAGGTGGTATTTCCTCTGCTTCCTGCGCTGCACTGCGTGGGCGTGGGCTACTGTGGGATGCGAAGAAAAGGGAAGCTGACGGGATGAGGCTGAAGGTTGGTGGGTGTTGTAGTTTAGCCCCACTCGGGACCAAACTACGCAGTCTCTCGCTCACTCCCACCACCCTCCGAGGGAACAGGGAGAGATCATATAACAAAAAAGTGTCGAGGTTTGAGATAAGGACAGGGAGAGATCCTTAAAGTTACTGTTACGGGCAAAACAGACTTGACTTGGGGAAAACTGTTTATTTATTATTAAAACCAAAGCAGGGGAACGAAAGAGAACAAAGTAACCTCCCTCCACCCCTCCGTCTTCCCGGGTTAACATTATCTCTACCACCTTCCCCCCCGCCAAGCGGCACAGAGGGGAAGAGGGAGTCAGTTCATCACACATTGTTTTACGCTGCTCCTTCCTCCTCGGGGGAAGAACTCCTCACGTTCCTCCCCTGCTCCAGCGTGGGGTCCCTCCCACGGGCCACAGTCCTTCGTGGAACTGCTCTGGCGTGGGTCATCTCTTCCACGGGGTGCAGCCCCTCCAGAACGGCTGCCCCAGCGGGGCCTCCACGGGCCACAGCCTCCTTCAGGCACCCGCCTGCCCTGGCATGGGCTCCACGGGCTGTGGGGGGATCTCTGCTCCTCCGTGGGCTCCACGGGCTGTGGGGGATCTCTGCTCCTCCGTGGGCTCCCCAGGCTGCAGGGGGACAACCTGCTCCACCATGGTCGTCACCACAGGCTGCAGGGGATCTTGACCAGGAGCCGCATTACTGCTCCCCCTCCTTCTGCACTGACCTTGGCATCTGCAGCCATTCCTCTCACAAGAAATTCTTCACAACTGGCAGGCAGACGCCTCTCTCCTCTCCTCTCCACTCCACTACTTGCAGCTTGGCCAGGCCGAGTCGAGCCCAGACGGCCGTCCAGAGTGAGGCCAGAGGGTGAAGGCCGCAAGACTCCTGCCTCCCCTCTCTGCCCCTGCTCCAGAGTCTTCACATCTTCACCTCCTTTTTTTCCTTTTTTTTTTCCTGTTTTCCCCTTCTTAAATACATGGTTACAGAGGCGTTATCAGGGAACATTGTGCTACCAATTGGCTCAGCCTTGGCCAGCAGCAAGTCCGCCCTAGGCCTGGCCGAGTCCATGGGACAAAGGGGAAACTGCCACTGTAGCCCCCCTGCCGTCCCCTCCAGCAAAACCAACACAGCAGGATACCTTCAGACCCCTGGTGAGCTTTTGGGTTAGCATCAGCACTAATCAGATGGCTTAACCATGGTCTGCTCGAGCAGCTCTGATGCCCGTGAGCCGAAAATGAGCAGGTTCCTGCCAGCTGGGTGTATAGGCACAGTTCAGCAAGTGCTGGAGAACCAGGGCTCGGTGCCAGGGCTGCAGGCAGGGCTGGGAGGAGGCGAGGCGGAGGTAGACAGCCCTGTGATGTGCTGCGCCCCTGTTTGCCCTTCCCACAGGCAACCTGACTCACCCTCGCCGTGGCATGTGGCATGCAGCTCTGTGGCCACCAGACCACGAGCCTGAGTGGCACAGGCATGGCTTTCCCATGTTGCTGAGCTGCCTGGATCAGGGAGCAGGTCCGGGTGGAAACTGAGTGTTTCCAAGATGATATTTAGGCTGGTGCAGCTCAATGCTGCAGGTTGTCAAAGAACATGTAGATGTGGCACTTCTGGGCATGGTATAGTGGACATGGTGGTGTTAGGTTGATGGTTGGACTTGATGATCTTGGAGGACTTTTCCAACCTTAAAGATTTTATGATTCTATGATAATGCGTTAACGTTGGTGCCAGCAAAGAGACAGGGACTAGACTGACCCTTCAGCAGCACTCTGTGCTGCCACTGGTTTGAGGGGACCAAGCTAGCGGCACTGACAGCACGGTAAGGTCAAAGCAGCTCTGCAGCCCAGCCCTGTGCCCCTGTCTGCCTCTTTCCTTGTGCTAACGGCAGCGCGCATGCTGATGAGCCGCTCCAACTGAAAACCAGCCGTGTTCGGTTTTGCCGGGTTGGTTTTTGCTTGTGCAGCTCTGGCTGCACAAGGGTTGCAAGAGACAGAAAGAAGGCAGGCAAGACTGGATGCCTGTCCAAGAGCAGCCTGAGACCCTCAGCTCAGCTGGGAAGAGACACATGCCCATGGGAGAGAGGCTGTTCCAACCGCTGCTCCTTTAGCAAAGTGGGAACAAAGCCCCTCCTGTTATTCTAAGTCCTGTTCTTCTCTGGGACTTGAGTTATTTGCGCCCCTTTTTTCTCCTCGTGGTTGGAAGTGGGTTTTTTTGGACCCTCAGCTCTTCACCCAACTTCATCTCAGGCTTCTGCATCCATCCAGCCTTTGCTGCTGCCTTTCTCGGCAACTGCACTACTGCTTTGTTGGGCTGTATTTGTCCTGCCAGAAACACGTGTTTTCCAGGGACTGAGCTATGAACCCAGCTTGTACATCCTCTTCAGCCTACTGAGAGGTGACCTCCTCCTTGGCTGTGATTTCAACCTCCACTAGGAAATTCTTGTGTGTTTTTGTGGGTTTGAGACCAGGCTGGTCAGGTGTTTTCAGACCCGTGCTGGCTGCGCCCATACCCAGCGTGCCCTGTACCTCTCTGGCTGTCCTTCATCACTAACGCTAAGTCGATGTCTCTTGTGATGCAGGCTCTGGGTGTGCCTGTGGCTTCTGTGGTGTTTTGAACCAAGCTCTCATGCCTAGGGATGCTCTGCCCGCTGCCTCCCACAGAGAGACTGCTCCAAACCCTTCTGCGTTAGTTTGCTTTGCCGCAGGGCTCTCCCCACTTTCCTTGTTAAAAGTGCCCTGTGATGACTCTCTGAGGCCTCTCCACGGTACATTTTAGATTTGGAAACTTCAGCCAGCTTTTATTCAGTCAGTCCTGGAGTTTGGGAAGCTGTAGGGGAGGGAGATTGGTTAACTCGAGCTTGTTGACAGAGACAGACAAAGAGAGTCTGGGTTTCTTGTGGGGCTGCGACCCCCTTCCTTATTCCTTCTTTCCACCAACATCTCACTGCTGTTTTTCTTCCAAGCTCCCTTTCCCCTTTTCCATGACATTTCTGCAATTGTTTTGTGTCTGCCAAGCTCTCAGGCAGTTTTGTTTTCTGTTTATAGATCTACATTGAGTTGGACTTGCGCTACCAGCCTCCAGATGGCTCAGCTGGGTCTTGGGTTGAAGAGGACTTTGTCTATCAGATGAAAGACAGGTACTGAAATCCTGGGAGGAGCGAATCTCCAGGCAGCTTATACAGCTGCCGTGGCCAGTGGCAGCCTTTGGGATGCAATCTAGCCTCATTGACTCTCCACCTCCGGCCACGCTGATGCAGCTCTGCTCTGCAGCAGCAATAAGTGAGCAGGGCTCTTGGAAAGAAAATACCTTGTCTTCACCAAGAGCCTGAGACTGCAACCACTCTCTGCACCCTGGGCATCCTTTTGGACTCGAGAGTGTTTCTGCAGCATTCCTGGTTGACGGGAGCAAGATGCCATGGTTGCAAAGGTGCAGAGAGCATGGCTTTTGGGCACCTTGCATACCGGTGGTGCCCAAAGCCAGGGGAGATGCAAGTGTCTGGGTGAACGGGATGACAGGCAGCAGCAAGGTCTGGAGAGTGTTACTGTGAGAGTGCTGGAGGCAAAGCAGCAAGCGCACAGGGTGGAGAGTGGAAAAGCATCGCTTAGGAGGATGCTCGTGTCCCTGCCAGGAGCCAAGCAGGAGCATGGCCGTGGCACTGTTACTTAAATGCATCAGTGAACAACTGCAACGCTTGTTTTTTCAGTGTAGCATTTGTTTTTCTTACAGTTCGGAGACAATCCGCAATCCTGGATTTGAGGAGCTGGAGTAAGTAGCCATACTTGAGCGTATCAGCTCACCCTCCTGCATGGAGAGGAGAGCACAACCTGCTCGTCGGAACTGGTGATGTGGCACGTGATGTGGGGGGGGCTTTGCAGGGCAGCTGAGGGGCCAAGAGCTAGCGAGCTGGACAGGAGGGCTGCCGCGCTGGGCAAGAAGCTGGCAAAAGGCCTGGAGACAGAGGAGGAAGAGGAAGAGGAGGAAGACGATTTCTATGATGTGTCTGAGATGGAGGTCTCGGGCATTGTCTTCAGTCCTGTGAAGAGGTATCCATGGTGTGCTCTTGTCTCTTGCCCCTGCTTGGACCCTGGGGTGTAAAGTGCCAGCTCATGGAGTGATTTCTGGGGGAGTCCTACATCCTTTGTCATTCTGCTTCCGCAAAATGTCAGAAACCTTCAATCTCAAATGGCCCTAAACAGGGACTGTGAGGGATTTGCTCGTCCCTGGGGCAAGGAGCCATTACCTGCCATTGCTTCCCTTGAGGGGGGCTTGCTCAGATCCATGTGGATGAAGAGACTCAGTCACCTGGGTTGTTTTTCTGTGCAGCCGCTCCAGACTTTGCTCCGCCCGGGACCTCTTTGCCACCCCGACCCCGCAGAGCTTCCAGGTACGGCAGCGTCGGCTGCGCAACCCTGCAGCTGTCTCTGGCCCCGCAGCCAGTCCCTTGCTGTGGGCCTAAGCTTCCCCAGTTGCCACACACCCTGACGAGGCCTCTAGCTCGAAGACGCCTTCTTACTTTGTGTGGCTGCCCTGGGCAAGGTGTGAGATTCCCTGAATGGACTGCCTCCATGCGTCCTGGCTCCAACGTTAGGCAATCCAGAGCAGAATTTCTTTTTTGGGCAATGTAGTTGGCTATGGATATACAGGAGAAGGAAGTCGGCCTGGCAGCCACGTGTGCCACTGCCAAACGCTGCCTGAGCAGAGATTTGGAGAGCGCCCAGTTTTCCCTGCCATCTTCCCCAGGGCGTTGCCTGGGCCCTCAGGGACATCTGTGGGACATGGCTGGGGGCGGAGGGCTGCTGCAGGGTCTTTCTTGGAGATTCTGGGAGGCTGGTATGAAGCTGTGGCTCTGGCTGACGCTCTGACATCAGATTTATTTGAAAGCACTGTGGAGTTTGGAAATGGAGTTCAGTCCCATCTTTTGCCCTGCGTATTTCAGAGCAAGTTTCCCAGCCTGGCTGTGGATTTAAATCCATTCCTGGTTCTAAGTAAATGTGGACTCACATTTGGGTCTTCCGCCTTTCATGGCTGAGTCGTAGAATCATAGAATCAAAAAACAGTTTGGGTTGGAAGGGACCTTTAAAGGCCACCCAGTCCAACACCCCCCTGCAAGGAGCAGGGACATCTCCAACTGGATCAGGGTCCTATCCACCAAGCAGGAAGCTTTTGTCAGGGGTGGAATTTCCTGCCATCCTTTTCTTGAAGCTATCGTTCTTCACCTTGACAACTGCGTAGGTGCTTGTAATGAGAGCAAATGTGAGAATGTTTCTCCCGTGTCTTAGACCCATAACCAGTCACAGCAAATGAGACAGCCACATTCCAGTCTTTACAGTGGTGTCCACCTCAGTAGCATTCAAAGGGAATTATTGCCATTCCAAGATGCTCTGTGGACCCCACCATGTGGGAGCAGTGGGTTTGCATCCCCATGGCATCAGGAACTGAGTGGAGACAGTGCTGCTGGGTGGACTATGCCGCTAGGGAGGTGCTGGGGATTTAACAATTTCCTGGCTTGTCTGAAAGAAACAAATATCTCAAATACCATTTTGGTTTGTCCTGGCTGTAGCAGATTTCAGCAGCCATGCTTTTGCCTCCCCTGAGCATCCACCTGTGCTGCCGAGAGGGCCCTGCACACTTGCCTACTGGTACTGCTGAAACAGCCTCAAGATGGAGCAAGAAACAAGGAGAGTGCTGATTCGAGGGTTTTCTCCCACATTTTCTCAGGTTGGGATTAATATCATTGAAGCGCAGAAGCTGGTGGGGGTGAACATTAACCCCTTTGTGGTAGTCAAGGTTGGAGAAGAGAAGAGGCAGACGGCAACACAGAAGTCAACAAACTGCCCCTTCTACAACGAAGTAAGTGATATCACAGAGCCTCTGTCCTGGCCTTACCAGTGTCCCAAGTGGCTGGGGCCATCCTTGCAGGGGATACTCGGGATGCGGCCGCTCTCGGGCAGAGTGGCTTGTAGGGCTCTGTTGGGAGTCTGGGGCTCAGTTTTCTTGCTCTTCTCTTTCAGTATTTTTTGTTCGAATTCCATGAGCCAAAGGACACTTTATTCCACAGACTCATAGAGATCTCGGTGAGTTTGTCCTCCTCTTTATCCTTTGTTGATAATGGGTACAGCCCAGCGCTTCTGCTTGTGGATACTGGGAGTGATGGGCAAAGTAAAGGTACCAGTAGCAGGAGGGTTTTCCAGCCAAAGGCACATGCCCTGCAGAGAGACCAGAGACCTTCCCGCAGCCACAGTGGGGCAGATACTTGGCCCCACTGTGAGCCCGCACTGGGCAGTGCTCCCTTCCCACCTCCTCTGCGTCAGGTTTTCTCTGCATGTAGTGACTGAAGTGAGGCCTCTGGGGCAGCTTCTTAGAACAGAATAGTTTGGGTTAGAAGGGACCTTTAAAGGTTATCTAGTCCATCTTGCCCATTGCCTTGCTGCCCTGCTGTTTTGGGGGTGATTCCCTGCTGCCCCTTACCCTGGAGCCTCATCCTGCAGGTTGTGGAGCTGAATGGTGTGAGAGGAGCTCAGCAGTGATTTGTGCTTGTAGAAAAGCCCAGGAAGACAGAGAACAGTCTTCAAAAATCCCCTGGCCCAAAGCATAGGGGCTTCTTCAAAGCACAGGGGCTTCTCCAAGTCATGGGGCTTTTTTGAAGATAGCTAAACCCAGCCAGCACCTCCTTTGCCACAGGATCTCCAGTGCTTTCCGTGTGAAAGGCTGCATGTCTCTTCTACTGGTGCGAGTTCAGCAAGCACTCAGCAAGGCTCGGGTTTTGGGAGAGACAATAGCCTGATGGGGGCATTGCTCTGCCCTGACTCTCTGTGGGAGATTTAGGACTCTGCGGGAAAGCAGGTCTGCCCTTTGTCCATCATAGGGGTTTGTCTTATCTGGGGCTGACAAAGGAAACTGAATTGGTTCCACACGAATTTGCCCTGACCTGGCTTTGAGTGAGGGCTATGGGCTGGTGGGCTCTGTGGGAACGGTTTGTCCCAGGGCTAACTTGGACGGGTCAATGTGCATGAGGAGCTTGCAACCACTGCCTGAGCTGTGCATTGGAATGGGCATCTCTTAGCAGTCCTGTCCTCCTCAGAGATGTCTGGATGTGTCACCTGGCTGCCCACGTCTCTTGGTGCTCAGGGGTATTTGTGTTGTCTGCAGGTTTTTCACTCAAAGAAGATACCGTTCCTGGGAACGTGCATAGGAACATTCAAGATGGACATTGTGACGGTGTACAGCCAGCCAGGTATGTGCACCTGCTCCCTGGCCCCGGCTTTGTCTGAAACTGATGTTTCC
This sequence comes from Tetrax tetrax, assembly GCA_009806455.1. NCBI lineage: Eukaryota > Metazoa > Chordata > Aves > Otidiformes > Otididae > Tetrax > Tetrax tetrax. Next base: position 33,220 of record WHYT01012924.1, read on the forward strand.
TTCATGCTCTGCTGGGTCTGGTGAGGGCCCTGTCTTTAAAGCACTTCCTTCACATGAGGACCAGCACGCACCTCTCCTCCCAGCTGGTGGGAGGGCTGGTGATGTCTCCTGCACCTTCAAAGAAGGGTCAGGGCGATCTTTGTGCAGATGTAGTTGGGATGTGAAACAGTAACTTGGGCTCTCAACAGGGAACTCCTTCCCTTCCCTCTCAGATCACAGGTTTTTCCAGAAGTGGGCTGTTATCAGTGACCCCACAGACACCCGAGCAGGCGTGAAAGGCTTTGTGAAGTGCAACATCTCCGTCACTGCCCGTGGGGATGTGGTGGGATCCCTTCCTACCTCCTCTGGCAGCCGGGATGAGGACATTGAAAGGTAGATGCATTGCGGTCTTGCCTGGCCCTGAGGAAAATAGTCATGTTGCTCTTCACGGTACCTTTTTTTTTGCCCCATCTTTCCCTCTTCTCATGGGGAAAGACCTGTGGTGGGGCAGGATCCAAACTTCCTGCCAGTTGGGGCATTTCCCAGCATTGTGTTTCCTGGGCTCCAGGAGAGAGCCAGAACATGACTTTGTCTTTCAGAAACCTGCTGCTGCCGAAAAGAGTCCCTGCAGAGAGACCCTGGGCCAGGGTCTGCATCAAGCTGTATCGTGCTGAGGGCCTGCCCAGCATGAGCGCGGGCATCATGGGTGGTTTCTCCAAGATCATAGGGGAGACGAAAGTCTTTATTGACCCATACGTGCAGGTCTCATTCTGCGGGCAGCAGGTGAGTCTGCTGGGGGGGTCTGCGTGGGGTCAGGCTGATCTGATCGGATCTGTGTGGGCTTGGCTGTGCAGCAGCATGCACTGGGCTGGTGCTGCCAGGAGTCTCTGTGGGGCACAGCAACCCCACTGGAAACAGACTGGGAGAGCCCAAGTCTTGCTGGTTTTGGCCATAGCCTGAGACACATGGCTGTGGAGGTGCAGTGTCTGGATAAGAAGGCTTTTTTGGGGAATTTTGTCTCTGGAGAGAGCTGTGTGGGGGACAGCCCCGGCCCTGAGCACAACCACTGGCTGTGCAGGCAGAGATTTCATATCCTTAAACGCAGGGAGAGGGTCAAATAAATCCTGGAGCAGAAGTCCTCTGTGGCAAGCTGGACTCAGCCTGACACCCTCGGGAGAATTTACTGAGCTAACGGTCCTTTTCTCGCACTCAAGAGCAGGGTTTCTGCTCCTGTGATAGCCATTAAGATGAGAATCGGTCCCTTGGCAGCCTGGTGGGACGGGGGTGCTCCCAGGGGACCCTGTGACACCTCAGGGTCTGGTGCTGCTGCCCACTTGCTTCTAGTGTTTCCCTTGGCTGAGCAGGGCATGGCCAGGGCCTTGGGATAGCCTGCCTTGATGAAGCACAGAGAGCCACTGCTGGGACAGGGGCAGGAGCAGGGACACTGCCACCTCCAGAGGCTGCCCAGCACCATCTGCGGGCAGGACAGGAGGCCATGCTGTTCCCAGAGAGGTTCTGAGGCATCCCTTGCTCTGTCCGCTGACTGGGACTGTGTGACTTTCACATTTTCTCATTCCCAGGGGGAAACATCGGTAGAGACCAACACCACCGAGCCCGAGTGGAACGAGCAGATCAGCTTCATTGAGATGTTCCCGCCTCTGGCCAGGAAGATAAAAGTCCAGGTGCTGGATGATGCCAATGTTGGTGACGTGGCCATTGCTACACACTACATGGACCTGCAGCAGATCTCAGACCCTGGCAGGAATGGTGAGACCTGGCACAGCTACCCCGCAGGCAGGGTGTCTTGGACAGCCCTGTGCCATCCACCCTCAGCTCGACCATAGAATCATAGAATCTTTAAGGTTGGAAAAGACCTCTAAGATTATCAAGTCCAACCATCAACCTAACACCACCATGTCCACTAAACCGTGTCCTGAAGTGCTGCGTATATGTGGGTTTTTTTAACACCTCCAGGGATGATGACTCCACCACTTCCCTGGGCAGCCTGTTCCAGTGCCTGACCACTCTGTCAGTGAAGAAATTTTTCCTAATATCCAATCTAAACCTCCCCTGCCACAACTTCAGAGAATCATAGAATCACATGGTTAGATGAGACCTATAAGATCATCTAGTCCAACCGTCTTCCCACTACCATTGGTGCCAGAGCTACTAAACCAGATCTTGTAGCTCCTCATCAAGCCGCCTCTTGAACACTGCCAGGGACGGCGACTCCACCACCTCCCTGGGCAGGCCATTCCAGTGCCTGACCACTCTTTGGGAGAAAAAGTTTTTCCTCACGTCCAACCTAAACCTCCTCTGGTACAACTTGTGGCCATTACCTCGGGTCCTGCTTGTTGTCTGGGAGAAGAGGCCAAACCCCTGCTCATCACAACCTGCCTTCAGGACGCTGTAGAGTGCAATGAGATCTCCCCTGAGCCTCCTCTTCTCCAGACTGAACAATCCCAGCTCCCTCAGCCGCTCCTCATAAGACTTGTGCTCCAGACCCCTCACCAGCTTTGTTTCCCTTCTCTGGACACGTTCCAGGGCTTCAATGTCTTTCTTGTAGTGAGGGGCCCAAAACTGAACACAATACTCAAGGTGCGGCCTCACCAGCGCCAAATACAGGGGGATGATTACCTCCCTGCTCCTTGAGGCCATTTCCCCTCGTCCAAACGCTAGTTACTTGGGCCCTGGTGGTCTCCTGGAGGTGGGAAGCAGGAGTGGCTGAAGGACACTCACGTCCCCGGGTCCTGGGCTATCTTCTTGGGGGAAGGTCTCAGTGCAGCAGCACCCTGAGGTGTAATTAGACCCTGTCCGTGTCGCTGCAGGCTTTAACCCCACATTTGGCCCAGCCTGGGTGAACCTGTATGGCTCCCCCCAGAACTCAGCTCTGCGGGACATCCACAAGGACCTCAACGAGGGCATGGGGGAGGGGATCTTCTACCGCGGGCGCATCCTCATGGCCATCACAGTGGAGATCTTCAGCAGCCCCAGAGTGACAGAGAGGAAGCTCGGGGACAAGACAAAAGGTGCCCTAAGCAAACTGAAGCTGAAGAAGAAAAGTAGGAAATTTAAGGAGAAAGCCAAAGAACTGAGCCGGCTGCAGGGAGAGGAGGAGGCTGGGGGCTCTCAGGAGGCTGAGCAGCCTGAGGAGGTCACTGTGGATGTGGAAGAGCTTCACCCACTCCCTGAGGTGAGTTCTGTCATGCTGGTGTGCCTGACCCATGCCAGCCTGCGGCATGCACAGGCCTCATGGGGAAGAGGCAGTGGGATCACTTGCTGGTGTAACAGTGCTGGAGCAAACCCAGTGCTGGAGCAAACCCAGCCTGCCCATTGCTGGGCCATCCAGGCTCCCTGAGCCTCTGCAAGGGCTGAGGCCACACCTGCAGCCCCAAAACTGCCTCCCACACTAAGGCTGGAGCATCCCCACTTGTGCTGCCTGCCTGGTGCAGGGAAGATGCTCATGCGGGTGTTACTCCCAGGGCACAGCTGCCTTTGAGTGTGTACTTTTTCTTCCCTGCAGCCAGGGAGCTGTTAGCTGGCTCTGGGTCTCCACTTTGCCTGGGAAAGGCAGGCAAGATGCAGCTGTGTTGATACAATAGCCATCCCTTAGCCTACAGACATGTTCAGTGGCTTCACACAGGCATGAGCCAAAGCCATGGGCTTTCCTTGGGCTTTCCAAGAAAACTTTTCCTGTGTCTGCCAGCTTGGTGAAGGTGACCTCAGCAGCATCCCACTGATGTCCCTTGGGAGGGCTGGCAAGCACCAGTGTGTCCTGGCACTCTCTGAGTCTCTGCTAAGGTGATATTTTGGCACACGAGGCTCTCAGGCTGATTTACAATCACAGAATCAGAGAACGGTTAGGATTGGGAGGGACCATTCAAGGCCACCCAGTGCAACCCCCCTGCCAGGAGCAGGGACATCTCCAACCACATCAGGTTGCTCAGAGCCCCGGCCAACCTGGCCTGGAATGTTTCCAGGGATGGGGCATCCACCACCTCTCTGGGCAACCTGGGCCAGTGTTCCACCCCACCTCAGTGTAAAAAAAAATTTATTGTGAAAATTTTTATTGTAAAAATTGTTAATTTTTTGTTTTGTTTTGTTTTCATCTCCTTGCTCAGAACGCACTGGGGAGGAAGGAGGAATTCCTCCTCTTTGCTGCCTTCTTTGAAGCCACCATGATGGACTCCTCTCTCGGCTCCAAGCCTGTCAGCTTTGAAGTCTCTATAGGTGGGTATTCCCCAGGGCCCCGTGTCCAGAAACTATGGGAACAGGGCTCATCTCCCTCTGACAGCTCAGGTCAGCACTGCAGCCCTAAGGTGCCGGCCCTTGCACAGCTCATGCCTCGTAAACAGAACTCAGGAAGGACAAAGGATGAGGCCGGGGAGTGCGCACAGCACTTTCATTACCTTAAAAGTCTGGATGCTCTCCTATGAGACTGGAGATTGGCAGTATGTGTCTGAACTGCATCTTTAAGGAAGTAGGAGTGAGAAGAGATAGAAGGGTTTGGGGACAAGAGAGGGAAGCAAAGGAGGGGAAGCTTGGGAATACTGGGGTTGGCCGTGTGGTGCTGAGGGGCTGTGGCAGCAGAGGATGGGTAAACAATGGCAGGACCCCGCCTGCTAAGCTGGGTGGATGGAGGTTCTTGGTGCTGAGAAGTCTTCCTGAGTGACAGCTGCTGACCCCAGTATAGGGGTCTAGATGACATCTAGCAAGCACTTGGTGGAGCTGGTGGAACTTGGAAGGCATGCACAAAGACTTCCTTGCGATTGCCCAGCTCCGTCTCAGACCTCCTGGTTGTCCATGTAATGCTCTGATGGTTGGATGCTACTGAACAGCTAGTTCCAGAAGCAGTGCATGCTTCTCTTGGCAGGGTGACTGCACTCTGATTTTGCAAGCTAGTAAACTTGTTTAACAGTGATCCCACTTGTCTGTTTACTGTCTAATGCTTAATTTCAAGGAAACTATGGCAAAGCTGAAGAGATTGTGACCAAAGTATGGAGAAAAGTGGAAAAGGGAGAAGTGAAAGAGGAAAAGCAGCCTTTGCTGGACCCTGGTTCAGATGGTGAGCTGGATGTTGAAGTCCCGACCCCAGCTTCAGCAGCACCAAACAAGTCGGTGACGAAGAGCCAGAGACCAGAGCCCATGGAATATGACAGGTGAGTCTTTGTCATCCTTCTTTCCCACCTGCGCTGGGGTGCCTCAGCTTCCCAGATTGGTTATTCCAAATGTTATTAGAGGTCTGTTCAGCAATGCGAGTACTGTGCGGGTGTTTCTCCTCTTTGCAACCCTGCAGCTTGCCACGGTGTAGCTGGCCACCACTGCCCGTTAGTCCTACAGGCCATATGATGTCCACCTGATATGTGCAGGTGGCCAAAGACAGGGTCCCAGGGAAACTGTGACCCATCAATAACAGCAGTCCCTTTTCTAGTTACCAAGCAGCATCCTGAGGGCTTGAATCCAGTGAGGAGGAAGCAGGGGAGTGCGCTAGCACATGCTGTCTAATGCTGGGCAGACGAGGCACACGCACAAGCTCTTCTGATGGTTTGTTTGCTCTGGGAATGCTGCCTGCTTTGTCCCACAGGCCTGGCAACGTCTTGGTGTTGGCGCTGTGAGCCCTGTGTCTGCTACTACTCAGTCCCATAGCAGCAAGAAATCTTGGCAGCGTCCCATCAGCCTCATTCATCTGGGCATGTGCTGCTCCCTCTGCTGCAAACCCTGTGCGCTAGTTCGGGATGGCAAAGGACAGATCCAGCAGCTTGCATCCATATCCATGGTGCAGGGCCCAAAACAATCAGTTCTCGGGTGCGCAAGCGCTGCATTGTGTTGTGGCATGTGCTTTCTGCAAACAGCAGCTGTAACCTCCTGTGCCTGCTGCCCTTAGGTCATACAGCTGCCTGCCCATGACGCATGAGAAACCCTGCGTGTACTTGTGGAGCTACTGGGAGGATCACACCTGGAGACTCTGCATTTCCAACTGGATTGTCAAGCTGGCAGAGCGCTTGGTAGCGTGTTCGGGATCTCTGTTTGCGGCACAGTGCTTCCTGGTGTGCTTTCCTTGTAGCACATGCAGTTGCTCTGTGAGACATTTGCCTTAAAAGTCCTCACACCCTCCCATGAGAGTCAGTGTCTCAGCCCCACCTGCGCTTCCCACGTGTGGAGTCAGGCAGTGAGTGCAGAGCCACGGCCCTTTCTGTGCCACAGCCTGGCAGTGTCTCCTGGAGGTGTGAGCAATGCAACGGCTGTGACAAAAAGCTTCCCTGTTGCCAGTCCTCGGCTGTGTGTGCACTGGGGAGATGCTGCTGCAAGCAGACTCAGCCTCAGGCTGTCGCCAGGGGGATGCATTCTCTTCCCAGGGCCTCGTCTTTCCCTTTTGAGCTTAGAAATCCAAAAGCAGAGCTTGCCAGTGTGTTTTGAAGGCTGCTCAAGGACTGAGACGCAAGGTGTTGTAACAGCCAGTGTTATGGTTATGCCCAGGGAGTCCCTGGCCGTGCAGTGCCGACCTTTGCCACTCTCACCATCCCCAGCTCCACCGAAGGGCACAACCCATTTGTAGCAAACGCATCCCTGCAATGTTTCACTCTGACCCCGCAGCCAGGCGCAAGCTCCCCAAACGTGTTGTGCTTTTCCCACAGGAGCAGGGGCTGGATGATGTGGAGAAGCTCATGAGAAGGCCAAAGGCTAAAGCAGAAGAGCGGCTCAGAGAGGTGCTGGACGAATTTGTAGCTGGATGCAGGTTAGCATGTCCCTGCATTCCTAAGGTTTCTTGTTCTCAGGTTAAGGAGTCGTATCTTGTTCTGCCTGGGCTATGCGCAGCCTGCTCTCTTGTCCTCTTGAGGCAGAGGAGTGAAAGGAAACCAGAATGACCTAGGGAAAGGACCCTGCAGCAGGTCAAGCTTGGAGAGGAGACCCCAGGCCTGGGAAGCACGGGGGTCACAGACTGCAGCCTTGATGTTCCTGGACTCCTGGGTGTTTCCTCAATGTTAGGACATTTCCTCCACTCTCTCTTAGGTCACGCAGACAAGAGACTAATGTTTCAACCCCTGCGACTGCCCTGTGGGCTCTGATAGCCACTTCAGTCCCCAGCCTTGTGATGGCAACAGTAGGGAGGGAGCCTCAGGCGCTGAGCGACCCCCAGTGTACCTTCCGAATCAAAAAGCTTGCAGAAGAGAGGGCATTGCAGAGAGGGAGGTTTCTGATGTATCCAGAGTGGGATTCAGAGCTTGTGCCCCTGCTCTGTGAGCTGAGGGTGCAGAGCCTGTACTGCTTTTCTCATTGCAGGCAATATTCACTCAGCACAGAGAGAAAAACAATGACACATCCAAACAACCTTGACAGATGTCGGACGAAATACCTGATGCGCAATATCGTAAGCTGTGGGGCTGGGTAGTGGTGGTGGGAGCCTGCGCGGTCCCTGCTCTGAGGGATGCTTCTGGAGGACCAGCTGGAATTGATGCTAAGAAGGAAACTTGGGGCTAAGACTCATGGTATCAATTGTAGACTTTTACTGCAGCATCTCCCACTTCTGCTCAGAGCAATACAGCTTCCAACACAAGAAAGAGAGGCAATGACTGGCCATGGCTGCCTCCAGTTCTATGCAGATGCTGTGCCCTGATGCCATCCTTCCTCTCCTGTGGGGCACGTGTGGCTGAGCACATGTGTGTTGCTGCCCAGTAGGTTGCTGGAGGCCTTTTGGTGCAGGCTATTCCTGACAGCAGTTTTGGGGGAGCTCACTGAGACCTGCTGCCTCTGGAAACTCAGCCCATAGGCTGGTACCCATCCAGCAGATCTACCACAGCCACCCATCTGCCTGTGCCTGGAAAGGGCAACACATCACAGGCACTCACAATCCTGGAGTTAAGGCCAGCCAGCCGAATGAGAGCACAGCTACATACCCTCCGCACAACGCAGCAGAGCATGGCTGTAATCACAGTCCCCATCAGACTACAAAGCTTTGAAAGGCTGATCAAAATGCAATGACGGCAGCAAGAAGTAAAATTTAGGCATTTCTGAGTCCCAGCTCCCTTCCCTCTGTCTCCCCTCACATCATCACCTGAGCTATGGTGAAGGAACTCTGGTAAGTCTGAGACTCTCTGAAAGAGAGAACCAGCTCGCAAGATTAGTTTTCTGACCTTGGCAGTCCGTACTGGGTTTACACCCTGAATTCCTTCTGAATTTCGTTATTAGATTTGGTTCGTCACAAAGTCTCTCCTCAGATGTGTACACTATCCACTAATGGACATAAAAGCCCAGCGCAATCTTCCAGTTTCCTACATCTTTGTCTTCCCTTACTTCTGTGGCCCCAAGTTGCTCCTTGCGCAAAGCCTTCCCCAAGCATTATCTGGAGCTTCAGACCACCAGCTTCTGAGATGTTTATTCCTTATACATCTTTCTACCCCAAATGATGCTCGTGGGCTTCTGTTATTGGCTGATGAGTTACTGGAGTCTCCAGTTCTTGGCACCCTTTGCTAAATGGCTTGTGACGGGTTCATGGAAGTGTGCTCTCAGCAGCTGGGGAGCAAGCCGTGGTGGAGATCAGGGCGCGATGGGGCAGGATGGACGTGATCAGCACATGGGTTCTTCCCCGCAGAGCCTCCGTGAGGGCTGCCAGCATGACATGCCTGGGTCACAGCTGGGTGCATGACAGCTGTGCTCTCTCCTCAGATCCTCTCTGCAAAGCAGGGGCTCCGCGTGAGGTGCCGGCTGACTCGAGCCAACGTCAAGGAGAAGGTTAAGGAGACAAGGAGGATCCTGACAAAGCTACGCTTCATGGCTAAAGAGGTACAGCTGCTCCCAGGGCACCCCCCTTTCCTAGCAGGAGAGGGCACTGGGCTGGCTGCTGGGACTCCCACTAGCTTTTCCTCTGCTGTCTTTCCTTGCTATGTAAAATCCCAAGTTCCAGCTGCTGGAAGTTACGATATTTCATGTAACGGCTCTTTCAGGGGTAAGGCTTGGTAGCTTTGCAGGGCTGTTGGTCACAGAGCAGGGGTTCGGGCAGCTCAGTGATGAGTGGGAGACAGAGCTGGGCCAGCTCCAGGCCACCTGGACCTCCCTGCCCGGCTCTCTGCCGGGCTGTAAGCAGTCTGCCTGGGAAAACAGCCTTGCTTTGCTGCCCGTGCTCCCACCACGGACTGACCCTGGTTACTTTCTGCAAATTCAAAATTGCATTGAAATAAGGTCTCTCATTCATAGCAGAGACTCCATTTTCAGAGTTTCACTGGCTCTGTTTTAAGAACTCCAGAAAATCAATGTGTTCATGTGTTCATGTCCAGATTGCAATGTCCAATCGCCCCTCGCACCACCAGAGGAGAAGCTGTCCTCGGGCTCCAGCCTCTTGGGCTGGCTGCAGCCGATCCCCCAGAGAGGAACCTCCTCCCATTTTGCTCCTTGCCTTTGAGTGGGAATGCTACTGTCTCTGTAGAGTCAGCCCTGCACATACGCTTGCAACTTTCAGTCCCTGCTTGGAGGCTGGCAGTTTGGATCAGTAAAAAATTGCTTCAGCTACTTCTGTATGGAAAAGTTGCAAGTACAAATACCAAGTACAAGTGCAAACACTAGTGGCAGGGAAACTGAGATGGGGAAGAGAACTTAGGTTAGAGTTTAAAAGAAGTCGTTCCTTCCATCTGTGCATTTGCTTTATTGCAAGTCTTGCTCTCAAGGTGAACTGCAGCTTTACGCTGGGATGGCACTCCTGTTGCTCGGATGCTGGCTAATGTAGTTCCTTCCCCTGGATCAGCATTCGGGCTCCCGTCAAAGGTGTGGGGTAAAACGCCACCTCTCCTGTCTCGTGGGGACTCCTCTTCCCAACATGACATGGGGTTGAGTGCATCCTGCTGGTGGTCGCAATGAAAAACAAGGCAGATCACAGATCCCTCCAAGAAACCTGCAGAGCCATATTGTAGGGCTGAGATTTTCAGAAGCACGTGCCCAGTGTTAGGCTCTTCATTTGCTTCTGGATCTCCAAAGTGCCGTGCAGCCAGCAGTCCCTCCTGCAAGGAGATGGAGCTGTCACTGTGTCAGTGGAGGGAGGACAAGGCTGTCCTCTGCTGTGACGTTCCTCTCTTTCCTCCCTCCAGCCCCAGTGCACCCTCCCCGATGTCCTCGTCTGGATGCTCAGCAACAACAGGCGTGTGGCATACGCAAGAGTTCCTGCACAGAACATCCTCTACTCAGTAGTCGAGGAGGAGAAAGGCAAGGACTGTGCGAAGATCCAGACTGTCTTTATGAAGGTAGGGTTTATACCCAAACAATGTGCTCTAGCTTGCTTCAAGCTGTTTCTCCCTCCTTGCTTCCCGCCCTCCTTCCCGAAACCCTGGAGTTCACAAGGAAACACAGCTCTTGCTCTACCACTGCCCTTGGCCTCTGCCAGCATGGTGCTCTGTCTCCTGTGCTCTTCGGCCAGTTGCTGGCTGCTGGTGATCATCTTGTGCTGACGGGGGCATGGCTGAGGTGGGAAACCTGCTAAACCTCCTGTACACTCAGGTCCCTGGCTTACACACTGGTGAGATCTTTGCCAAACTGGAAATCTACATGTGGCTTGGGGTAACCAAATATGCGAAGAACTGTTTGGTGGAGCTGCCTGAGGAGTTCAAGTACCTCTCTGAGAGCGGACAGGAGATAGCCCAGCTCTCGACATACAGTCCTCCCAGCCAGCTCAGCAGGGATGGTGAGTGCAAATGCCACTTTTCCATGGCTTAACTGTGAGCAGGAGAGCAGAGAGGTGAGAGGTCCCGGCCCAGGTCAGTGTCCGAGGAGCAGGACCTCATCTACCATCTCCACGTCATCTCCAAGGGATGACTGTGACAGGCGGGTCCAGTTTGCTCTCATGAGGACCTGTTTGCGCACTCACAGCTGGAGCAGCAGGCAGGACAGATGTTTTGTAGGCACCAACTGTGCTTCCAGACTGGCAACGGACATGAGGTCTGCCTCTGTGCTGGGGCCTGATGGTACTCCCCCACTGCAGATGCTTGCAGCAGATCATTGCACATGTCACGTCCTTCCCAGACGTGTCTGGGAAGCCCACTGGGCTTGTCTTCCTTGGCCAAACCTTGTGAGATGTGCTGGCCCTCTGAGAGCTACAGCAAGTGCTCCTAGAAGTGGTACCTATTCATTGGAGGATGTGCCCACTCCTACCTGCCTGGCCCTGTTCTTCGTGCATTTTTTGGCCTCATGCAAGGCTAGTTTGGGGAACTGAGACCTCTTTTCTTTTCTTCTTACCAGATTTCAGCTATTTCCAGCTCCGAGCTCATCTCTATCAGGCTCGAGGGATCCTCCCTGCAGATGACAATGGCCTTTCAAATCCATTTGCGAGAGTGGTGTTTTCGACTCAGTGCCAGAGCACCAGGGTGAGACCACTTAAACTCTTGCCTCTGCCTTCTTGGGGACTTAGGGAGAGAAAAATTATCATGTCCTCACTGATATGTTGAAGGCCAGTGCTGTGGCAGTCCTCCTGGAAATTCTGTGACTCTAGGCACAAGGTATTTTTATGTGCCCTGGGTGGTATGACTATGCTCAGGGAACATTTGACAAAACATATATATCATCGAGCACGGTCTCAGAGGTAGGTTGGCATGTGCAAGTCGGCCCTGAGTGCTGATTACACACTTTTACCACCTGCCCTTCTGCCAGCCGCCAGCTGCTTGCGGCTGTGTGGGAGAGGGGATCAGCCCACCCTTCCTTGGTCTCTTTACAGAGTGTGTGTGGTTTGTTTCGATGGGCTGCTGTCTGCTCAGGCCTCCTGTCTCTGTCTGCAGATGCTGGAGGAGACACTGAGCCCCATGTGGAATGAGCTACTTCTGTTTGACCAGCTCATTATTGATGGGAAAAAAGAAGAGTTGAAAACAGAGACCCCCATCATCATAATCAACCTTTTCAGCCACAATAAATTTGTAAGTATGGCCACGCTACCCTCCTGCTGTCGTTTCCAGTACAGGGAAGTCAGAGGAGCTCTGTGTGGGTGCTGCAAGTGGGTACGCAGGAGCCACATCTCTGTTTTCTGTGACTCAGCTCGACCCTGGTCCACCAGTGGTGGTGAGTCTTGGGGCTGTGCCTGAGGTTGAGACTTTCAGCAGAATTCTGCTGTGAGCTTGGGTGAAGCCACTGGCTGCAGCGTGCAGGTGGCTCAGAGATGCCCTGAGCCAGGGCCTGACGAGTGCTCGGTAGGTCCCGGATCTCTCCTCTTTGGAGAAGCACTGCCTCCTTGGCAGGCTGAGCTTGCAGAGGGCTCGTAGGCGGAGGGAAATGATGTAGCTCTTAGGACTGTTACTTCCCCTCTGTCCCCGAGGTGTCATCTTTCCCTCCTTAGTTCTCCCTTGTCTCTCTTCATTAGTTCTTTAAAGGCACACTTCTCTCCTGGGGCCTCTTTGTTGTCACGAGGGGAATGGCATAACTCGCACCGAATTCTCCTGTGTAGCTCAGCAGCTTTCCTGGCTCCATTTCCTGGGTCTCAGTACACGACAGACGCTGACACACTGGAGTGAGTCCAGAGGAAGCCAGCAAGATGGCTGGGGCTGGAGCACAGGGCAGGGTGAGGAGAGGTGGAGAGCTGGGTATATTCAGCCTGGAGACAAGGCAAAGGCAGTGTCTTATTGCTGCCTGCAGCTGCAGAGAGAGGGTGACGCACAGATCAAACTCTGCAACTCGGAGAGAGTTCTAAAGCAGGCGTGTTTATTTGGCGCCGGGTGCATGGGGATTGCTCCTCCAAAAGCACGCACACCAACAGCACATTTTACCAAAATTTATCCGGTGCAGGTATACATATCCATAGGATTGCACAATACAGACATACATATGCATGAGTGAGCCGGGGTTATTAAAAAACCACTTGCGTTAGCATTTCAGATCTGTCTCTGGTGGTCCGTTTACTTCTTCAGGGGTCTGATCTTCCTCTGGATGAACTTTAGTCATTCACCCATGCTCTCCTTTCACTTGGGGATTTCAGCAGTTTCCTAACGACTTCTGACCAGGTTTGTGGTGGAACTGACACTGCAGCTCCTGTTATCACGTCCTTTGCTTGACATATTAGTCCTTGACAAATACCAGTTTCTTGACAAATCCCAGTCCCTGTTAAGCTTAAGTGAGTTTCAAGGCAAACAGGATTGTTAGACATTGTCTAGGAGACAGTTAGTTTCCTAAATCAAGCAATATTTAGCAGACAGTTGATTCCCTCTACCAAGGGTAGAAAAGGTGGAGTCAGACTTCTCTTGGAGGTACCCAGGGCCAGGATGACAGACGACGGACACAAGTTGGGACAAGAGAAAAATACACCTTGATGTAAAGGAGTAATTTTCACCCAGAGGGAGTTCAAATACTGGGCTTGGAGCTCAAAGAGCTTGTGGGATCTCCATCCTTGGAGACATTCAAACCCTGGCTGGAGGAGACTCTGAGTGACCTGATCTGGCTTTGATGTCCTCTGGTGCATGGTCCCAGGCTGTTTGTCTAGTTCTGCATGGAGATGGACTGGGAGTTAAGAGGAGATGCTGCAGGCACATCCTATCCACTCCTAGCTCTGGATGGAGCAGTCAAAATCAAAGCAGAGGATCACAAGGGTGGAAGAGTGCTTTTGTGCTGTCCCAAATTGGCTGGAATGAGTGGTGGTCTTTTCTCTGAGGTGGTGAGATAACCCAGAGATGCTTTGACCCATTTCCCCCCTTTCCTGCAGGGCTCCCCAGAGTTTCTTGGCCAGGCCTTTGCCGTCCCACAGGTGAAGCTGGTCGATGAGCCATACACCAAACCTGCCCTGCAGTTCTTTGATTTCTACAAAGGCACCAAAGCAGCAGGAGAGCTCATTGCCACTTTTGAGCTGGTTGAGCTGGATTACACTGGCTATTTGGAGGTAATGGGCTTGCCAGAAGCTGCATGTGGTTGCCAGCTCTCTGGGGAGAGTTGTGTGGGTGAGGAGCTAGTTGCATGGGGCCCACCAGAGGATTCCTTGTTGAAAGCCATATCTGGCTTTCAACTGAAGGGAGGCTGCAGGGACAGAGCCTTGTGAGCACAGATCAAAAGGGGAGGCAAAGTGGGCATGGCATGGGGTAGAAATGGCTTTCATTGCTTCATGTGCCCTGACTCCACCTATTCAGCCATCAGTGCCTGAGGATGTGGAGCCCAAGGAGCCCAACTACCTAGGAGACCCCCATGCTGGACGGTTCATCATCCCTGAGGGCATCCGCCCAGTGCTGAAGGAGTTTCGCATAGAGGTGTGCTGCCTTCTGCTGGGCTGGCTCCTCACCGGGCTGCCCCATGCGGACAGCACAGCTAGTCTGTGCAGAGGGCAGATGTTGGGGGGCAGTTGGGTTTGCAGCTCAAATGTGCCTTCAAGACCTGAGCAGATGCCAGAAATTGAGGTGCTTGAGATGAGGGAGAAACAGTCTCAGCAGTTAAACAACCAGAGCTGTTGGGTGGCTGGGTTGGGAGAGTGGTCTTGTGCCTCTCGTGGGGTCTGTGTCCTGCGGGGTGAAGGGGGTACCCATACCTGGGCACGAGGCTTTGCATTGTGCTTCAGATCCTGTTCTGGGGCCTGCGGGACCTGAAGCGGGTGAACTTGTTTGAGGTGGATCAGCCCCAGGTGATCATTGAATGTGCTGGCAAGAAGGTGGAGTCGGAGGTGATCGTGGCCTACAAAGAGAACCCCAACTTCACCGAGCTGGTCAAATACATGGATGTGGTGAGTGGGAAGGGAAGCCTTGCCATGCCAGGGTGCACTGTGGCCGTCCTGCACCCATGCACTGCCTGTCTGCATGGGACAAGGTAACAGGAGGGGAGCTGCTCCTGGGGTTTTGCTCTCCCATTGCCACATGGTTCAGCTTCAAAACCTTTGTGAAATTGCCCACCAAGAGCAGTCTCAGCCATCATCTGTCACTGCAAGACTTACTTTGGTTTTGGGCAGAGCTGCAAGGCACCGTCAGACCTCCCTGCGTGTGATGGGGCTGCCACGGGTGTTGCTCTTGCTCCTGCAAACCTTGTGCATGGTTCTTTGACAGGAGCTCCCAGAGCAGGTCTACCTGCACCCTCCCCTCAGCATCTTCGTGGTGGAAAAGCGAGCATTTGGGCGCACTGTGCTGGTGGGTACCCATGTTGTATCTGATGTGATGAAATTCTCTCCCAGAGAGCTGGAGGAGGAACCGGAAGAGGTGCCCAAAGGTGAGCTGCTTGGTGAGGTTCCTGTGGAGGCAACAAGCAGGTTCTGACAGCAGCAGAGATCCCTGGCCCTTCTGCTCTCTCCTAGCCAGGCAGCAAAGTCCTCTCCTGAGACCTGTAAGGTGCCCAGCAAAAGCACAGTGTGGGGCAGGTTCAGGTTGGAGGCAGGTTTGTGACCCTGATCTGTTGCGCTCGGCTCCAGACTGGTGTTTTGGGAAGGAGCAGCAGCCAAGTGATGGAGTGCTGTGTAAGGGCTGGCAAAGGGCAATTTACAGACTGTTTTCTCCAAGGCTAGCTTAACCTTAACCTTAACCCCACCACACCATCTGTTCATCTGTGGATGTGGCATCTCCTTGGGGTCTCTCCCAGGCACTGTTTGCCTTATGTTTGTGAAACTACATGAGGGATAATGGCTCGTGATGACTTAGTCCAGCAGGACATTTAGCTGGGGCTAGATACAAGACATTAACTTATCCCTGTGGAAAGTTTGTGTCTAGAATCGGTCACGTTTAGCCTTGGAAGGACTATTTTATCCACATTTCAACCCTCTGCGTAGCCAGGCTAGCTGTCCTCAGTGAGACCTCCATCAAGCTTTAGGGCACTAGGACCAAGGATTGGAAGGTTTACACTTCTCTCACTTTGTTGGGTCAAGGTCTGTTCATTGGGTAATGGATTCACTGAATAGCTCTGTGATAGCAACAGCCAGAGCCACTGATCTGGAAGTATGTAAATAAATATGGCACGAACAGAAAGAAGAAAAGGATTGATTGATTTGTGGTCACTTCCAAGTAGCAAAGGTGTTATCTCATAAATCTGAAGAAGCATGTTGATGATGGTGACCAGCCTCAGCACTGTACTTGGATTTCCAATTATTTTTTTGCAGGGTTTGCAATCAAAAGCTTTAAAAGAAATCACATTATAGTGGGGAAACAGGAAGGGTTTGCCTGTGGAATAACAACTGACAAAAAAGTAGGAAGCAGTGGGTAGAAACAAATTCATGGAAACATGAAGCTCTTTCTCTTAATCTCAGCTCGGAAAGTCTCAATCCAACATCTTCCCTCTCAGACTGTGGTAAACGTTGGCTCAGCAGCTAGTGACCCAAGTCCCAGCACTCACCCCGTGAGTCTTGTGAAGGTGAGTGATGTGTTGGGCCCAACAAATTTTGAAGTCTGGAAAGCCAAAATGAAGGTTACAAATAAAAAAGAAAGTTCAGAAGTTCAGAGTTAGGTTTCAACCACCAGTTTTTTGCTCCAGACCCAAACGCTCCTCTCCCCTGCCTGTTCATTTGCACTGCTGTGTGTCCAGACTCTGGCTGTGTTGCCTTTTGCCTTGAAAACCACTGCTTTTATAGCAAAACTCAAACCTGGGGCTACAGGTAACTTTGCATCTCCTGTGCTCTGCCTGAAAGCTGAGCCTCTGCCAGAAGCTCTCAGGGCACTAGAGCAGGATGCATGGGTATCCTGGGTGGTCATTTCCTCCCTCTGAACCCTTTTCTATCTTCTTTTAAGGCTCCTTTTAGGAAAATTCATATCAATAAGCTTGTAAAGAAGGAGGATGAATATGAAGAGGAAAAACCAGAGCTGGAAGAACTGGATTGGTGGTCCAAGTACTACGAGTCCCTGAAGGAGCTGTATAACCAGGTAATCTTTTGTGACAGCTGCCAGCAGGAGGGAAAAGTCACTGTGCTGGCTTGAGGAAGATGTTTTCAACAGCGCTGAGCTCATAGGAGCCCTCCTGGCATGGATCTGCAGGAAGATGTGGGCTTTTGTGTGTCAAGCACACGTAAGTAGGGGTAGCCGGGTATCCAGCATCCACCAGGTGGACTGATTTCAGCAGGCTATGGATGCTGGAACCTCCCTGAGGCTAGGTGCCCACGTGGTTTTGAGAATGCACCGAGCTTTTGTTGAGGGATTCCTGAAAATGTGACTTCGCGGATTTCAGCTGCAATGCAGGGGCTTTCATGCTGCTTACTCTCTGTCCTGGCTGTCTTCCCAGATGTGCTATGGGAGCAGATCTGCCCCAGATTTCCTTCCTTGCCCCTTAAATCCCAATAAAAAAAAAAGCCAGCAGAAAGATCTGGGGAGAAGAAAAGGTCATTAAGTTACTCATTGGATATCCTCCTGCAATGATGTTAATGCTGCATGATCTCAGGCTAGGTGTTATTGACTCTGCTGGCAGGAAAGCTTTGACAGTGTCCTGTGCTTGCATGGAGAAACCTTTGCTGTTGGGGAAGTAGGGTGACTGTTTGTGTGTGTTTCAGACACACAGTGATGAAGAAGATGCTGAGAATGATGATCTGAATGATGCAGGTGAGTCATCTAGCAATAGCCAGCTGTTCTGTGGGGAGAGTTAGGACTCACACCATGCCAGAGGGAGCCAGGCTTGTGGGAATGGGGTCCAAGCAGGCAACGGCTTTGCAACATTCAGCAAAAAAAACAACACAAAAGGGAGTGGAGAGAGTGGAAGCATTGGCAAGGGCTAACAAAGCCTATTTCAAATTGTAAACACCAAACTTGCCTCAGAAAAGTTTGGAAAGTTGTGCTGAAGCCAGAGCCTTCTTCAGTGAGCAAAAACCTGCAGAAAAATCAGCTGCAAGGATCATGGGATTGTCAGGGTGAGAGCAGGAAGCAAAGGTGGGATGGGGATGGAGAGGCAAAACTGTCCAGGAGCTGGGCATCACTCTGTGCACATGGGATACTCACCTGGGGTACAGGACTTACTACCAGGTAACAAAGTCAGTAATAATAAACAGATGATCTGAAAACAGTGTTACAGCTGCAGGCTCAGGTTTGCGGAGGGGTAAGCAGTGACTAGCCTAACAATGACCTGGGGAGGTGAGACATTAAGTATAGAAAAGATGTAAATCCTATTTAAGGAGAGGCCTGCATACCATTAGCGCTCAAGGGAAATGGGGCAAGGATGCACCCTCTCTGCCCTTAGGTTGCTGGTGCCCCAGAGAAAGCTCTAGCTATTCTCTCTCCATGCACTGTGCCCAAAGTGGTAGTGATGCTTCAGTTCGACATCCACCCAGAACAACAGTCCATCAAATAAGTGTCCATCCAAAGAAGAGGGTTAGCTCTCATTTGTGCCCTACCTCACAGCACCTGTGGGCGGGTCCAGCCACCTTCCTCCATTTGGTCTGTACCCACTTCATTCCTGAACAGTGGCCATGCAGGCAAGTGAGCCTGTGCCAGTTTCTGTCCCCCAGCCTGTCCAGCCATGCCTTGCTGGGAAACCTGAGATGCTGTAAAGACACCTGTTACAGACACACAGGTCAAAGCCCTGGGTGAAAGTGAAAGCTGGGGTCCATTCATGGGCAGGCACTTGAAATGATGGGAGACATCAGAGCATTTCCTAATCTCCGATTGCCATTTCTAGATGGAGCGAATTTGAATGCATCCTCCATTGACGTGGAAGCAGAAGATGAGGCAGTAATTGAAACTGAACCTGCTCGACCCAAGACAAAGCTCATTGCCACTCTTCAGGTGATTATTGGGGTGGCAGATCTGGCCTCTGTCAACCCTTTGTCCATGTCCTACTCATATTGCTGTGGTGGAGGTTAGACTGGGAGGACAACATGCAGTGTGTGCTGGGCCCCCATCGTTGCTGGGCTTTGAAACAGCTAGTGAGACCTTGGGGCCAAGCTGGGATGTGTGTGCATATCTGAGGATGGACCTGGGGGGAGAAGGGGAAACCATAACATCCTGCACTGACTAATATGGGGGTAAGGTAGGACCAGGTGAAATAGTTGAAGCAGGGAAAGGATGATCTTCCTGACTCTCCTCTCCTTTAAGATGGCAGGAAAAGGCCGCAGATGACTTTCTACTTATTTCAGATCTACAACTCTGAGCTGGAAAATGAGTTTGATAATTTTGAAGACTGGCTGTGTATTTTTCCCCTTCATCGTGGCAAAGCAAATGAGGATGAAGATGGAAATGAGGATGAACATTTTGTGGGGAAGTACAAGGTACTGTATCATTTGAATTACATTTGGGATGCATATGGAAGAAAACCCTTAGGACAACCTGTATTTCAGAGTGTGCCAACACCAGCAAAGCCTTGGAGAGGCTTAAAATCAACAGAAGTTGATTTTAAAAGGCCCCTAGAAAACCTTTGGTGCCCCCTGCCTTTGGCAGTCCAAAGTGCCTGGAGATGTTCAGATCTGGCATCGGCAGCGGTCTGACAGCCTGCAGCCTAACCTGTGATCAGGGACTGCCTTGGCCATGTGGATATGACAGTGCCTTTGGAAAGAACGGTCCTCGTGGGACAGGGTGTCTGTGGTCTGCATGGGGCAATGGCTCTGATTTTCCAGTTGGCAGGTGAAGCTGGTCTTGGTGGCTCAAATCTCATCTGAGATATTCTCTTTTGTATCTAGTTGTTACTTGCAATGTCTTTTCTGTAGGGCTCCTTCTATGTCTACCCCACTGAGGAAGCTGGCACAGAGCCCAAGGTCTCCCAGGGGGTTCCAAGGAACAGACCCATCAAAGTTCTTGTACGAGTTTACGTCATTAAGGTTAGTCTCTGGTGG
The DNA here is from genome assembly GCA_009806455.1 of Tetrax tetrax. Lineage (NCBI taxonomy): Eukaryota > Metazoa > Chordata > Aves > Otidiformes > Otididae > Tetrax > Tetrax tetrax. The sequence goes on from WHYT01012924.1 coordinate 52,862, forward strand.
TGGTGGCTTAGAGGTCTCCCCTTCCCTATGGACCTCCTGCCACTCTCTGTTCAGTAAATACAAGCACTGGCACTTGTGAAAACCTCAATGCTGGCTTGAAGACTCTGCCAGCCCAGTGGAAGTCAGCTATGTGTTGTCCATGGGGAGCCTTCCATGCTTTGTAACTTCAGGAGGTGCTAAAAATCCAGATGGGCGTTTCTCTGCTCCTCTTACCTGCCTTGAGACAGTGAGCAAGTAGGTGGGCTGACAGCTTGAGACATTAGTGGCTTGTTGAGTGGGGATTTGCATGGGAACAAGTGCCTGTTTAATTGCTAGGGCAGCTGCTGGAGGGACCGGACCATGGGCTTGGGTGGTCACAGGCCTGCGCAGTGTTCCTTGTGCAGGCTGCTCTCTGCAGCTGATGTATGGCAGTACCTCTTGTGTATTCCAGGCTACCAACCTGTCTCCAGCAGACCCCAATGGCAAGGCAGACCCCTACGTGGTGGTGACTGTGGGGCAGGAGCAGAAGGACACAAAGGAGCGATACATCCCAAAGCAGCTCAATCCTGTTTTTGGAGAGTATGCAGGAAGTTTTCGTCTAGCGGGTTTAATAGGAACAGTGCAAATCCGGGGCTCAGGCTGTGGCGCAGCATGTGTGGTCTTCTGTTCCTTTCTGCTGGAGAATCTTGTGCTGTAACACAAAGGTCCCAGGCACATCTCTTGCCTTCAGCTGGCACAGGAGCCATAAGTGTTTTGGGTTACGAGTGGAGCACTCCCGTGGGCTTGACTTAACAGGCAAAGTAGCAAGCCAAGCCGCAAGAGAGCACTGGAGAGCTTTTTCCCAAGCTCCAGGACCTCTATCCAAGGACATACATTCCCAGAAAAGTAACTCCTTTGTTTGAACATGCACACGCTGAACTTAGAGAGAACAAAACTCTCTTAGAGGTCTTTGAGTTGTCAAATACAGTTCTTAAATGTGTAGGATGATCAAAGCAGAACATGTGCTTAATTTCCATCCTCTGTGCTAATTGTACTCTCCCCATCTGCTTCTGTCCAGAGTTGTGGAGCTGACAGTCTCATTTCCCATGGAATCAGAACTCACCGTGGCAATATTCGACCATGATTTGGTTGGAGCTGATGATCTGATTGGGGAGACCAAGATTGACTTGGAGAATCGATTCTACAGCAAGCACAGGGCCAACTGTGGAGTAGCTTCTCAGTATGACATGTAGGTACTGGTGTGACACATTAGGGCCATGACATGCATTCTTCTTGCCTACTGTCTGGGTGGGTAACAGCACCCCCAGTTTTGCAGGACAGAGCTTGCATCCACAGTATCTTTTGAGCAAGTGCCCCACAGATTCACTACAAGTTACACGGCTAACTCCATCTCCTTTAGGCTCCTACCAGCTTCCTGTGATAGCTCTAATTCCTACTGTGGACTAATATATTTTGCATATAGCAGCAAAAAAATTTAGTGCTTTCATATTGGTGTTTGCAAGAAAAGCGCTCACTTGACATTGATGTCATTTTGACCTCTTTCAGAAAGTAAGGCAGTTTCTCTGGCAGTAGCTAATTCTGTGAGCACCAAGACTCCTGACTTCTGTTTTCCTTTGGCCTCATTCAGTATGGATTCTCTGGTGTCTTTGGCCAGTTTTCCACAAACTTCTCTTGTCCTGCCCTCCTGTTGAAGAATTAGCTGTGGGCATGGAGTTGAGGCCCCAGCACTGCTAAAACCTCTCTCCCACTGACAAGCTGCAGCTGGAATTGCTCCTGGTGCTGCTCTGAAGCTAATGGTTCTGTGGAGTGCAAGCCTGGCTTGTTCTGGGGAAGGAGAGCTGCTTAAGCTTTTTATTTGTTAAGCTTTTGTGTGCCTGTGATTTATCCCAGTGAAAAATCTGAGCAGTGATCTGGTGACACAGCCTGTGCTGTAGGGAAGGCAGGGCATTTCACAGCCTAGGAAAAAAATACCTATTGTGTCTATGTTGAAGATGTTCTTGATGTTCTCCTTTCCATGCAGAAATGGCTACAACATGTGGCGAGATGCTTTCAAGCCCACACAGATCTTGGATAGCTTATGCAAGAAAAACTCACTCCCTGCAGCAGAGTACAGACGAGAGGAGGTCAAAGTGGACAATAAAATATTCAAGGTCCCTCCAGAGGCTTTTCCTGAAGGTACAGAGAGCTTGGACAACAATGACTGCTCCCTTGAACAGCTGCTGTGCCTTCAACCGTGCTCAGCAGTGCACATGCTGGTGAGGGGTCTGGGAACCCCTCACCTCGTCCCTGAACTGTCCAGGCTGGCTGCCCCACCCTGTGCCCTGCACGGCCCAGCTTTCCGGGTCACTGCGGGGAGCGTCCTCGGTGCTCAGTGGCCTGGTGGCAGTGGACAATGGTGTTGCACTGGGGGAAGAGGTGATCCAGATCATTAGGTTTAGAAGTGGCTTCCCAGGCAGGAGGTGGAGCAAAGTAAACTCGCTTGCACAGCAGTGATGTGCACAGGGGTTTGATGACTTGTGCAGCCAGAGAAGGCATAGCTTATTCTGCTGGCTGACACTGGCACAAAGCTGTACCTCCATCTGCTTGTGACCACCACCAGCAAGATACTGGCATATTTTGTTTGTTTGTTTGTTTGTTTGTTTGCAGGGGGTGCTTTTTCAGTCTCCTTTCCAGTTTTTATTTAGCTTTGTCCTTCAGAGATGCTCTCTGCTTCTAGCAGCTTTGAGTGCCTTGGGTGCCTTGAGTGCCTCCACTGCTCCTCTCTACTGTCGATTTCCTCCTTGTGGGCAGCTTCTGCTTCCCCTTTGCTGTTTTTCTTTCCTCCTCACTGATATTACAAACCCTGAGCCAAGGCCGTGGATCTCCAGGAGCACAGCAACCTTTCATGCTCTCTGCCAGCAGTGATGGAGAACTTCCCTGAGCACAGGCCTGTCCCTGCCATGCGAGTTCCCTCCTGTGGCCAACACCTGTGCAATCAAATCCAGCCTGGAGGAAAGGATGGAGCAGATGTTGGCCCGCTGGCGAACGGCTGGGTCCTGCAAGGCAATCCTGCATAGCCTGTAGGGAGGATGGTCCCTGTGCCTGACCTGCCCACAGAGGGGACACCACCTCACCTTCTGCTCGTTTCCCTGCTGCTGTTGCTCAGCTTTCTGCTGGCCTCTATGGCTTGTGTCATGAGGGGGAAAGAAATCCTGCTCAGGAGAGGGCAAGAAGCCTCCAAAAGCCCTTTTTGCCTTTTCTCAGGTCAGTGGGCAGCTAGGAAGGGAGAAACAAGATGGTCTCCTGGTGTTCCCCTGAGAGCTGGCCCTGGTTCAAACATGGCTGCAGTTGGTGCCCTGTGAACCTCTGCTGCACTCAGGGACTGCGTGGGATGGCTTCAGTCTCAGACTGATCTTCAAAGGGCAGCTGCTCTCCATAAACCCAGGGGTGGGTGGGTCATTGTATTCCCCACCTGTTAGTTCCTGCTTTTCTACCCATCAGCAGGATTTGGTCTTGAACTGTCATTTGACTTCGCTGTGCCAAATGAGTCAGTTAATCGCGCAGACTGTTAATTAACAGAGAGCACAGCTGCATGTTGCTGACAAGTGACAAATGGCGCTTTCCTGGAGCACTTCTAGGGCAAAACCTCTCATCCATGGGTCTCTTGGCACTAGCACAGACATGGAGACTTACACTGCCCCAGAGGGTCACATCCTCCTCGGTGTCCCCTGGATCCTTTTCCCAGGGACATAGTAAATTCTTTTTGCCCTTTTCCTCTTAGCTTGTTTGTCTTCCTGCCTACAGTTTTCCTCATCACTGCAACATATTGAACGCATTCCCTTCATCCTCACCCTCCTGCTTCTCCCCATTTTGTTTTTCTGGGGAGGTGCTTGTTTGCCCAGTCCCTTGTCTTCCCTTACTTGTGCCTGTGACTAATGTCCTGACGTGGCTCTTGCTGGCCAGATGCCTTCATCTTCTACCTGCCTGTGTCCTGCTGCAGAGGCCTCTGTGAAGAACAAGAGAGGAGTGGCAGATGAGAACTGGTCAGTGGATGATGAACATAAGGCTTTGTACGTCCTGCAGCACTGGGAAGAGATGCCAGGGTACGGGTACAAGCTGGTACCAGAGCATGTGGAGATCCGGTCCCTGTACAACCCGGAGAACCCTGGGCTTGTGCAGGTGAGAAGTGTTTCCTTGCCCCTAGACATTGCTCTGGGAAAGGACCTTCGGGGCAGCTGGTTCCCAGCCCCCTGGCTGATCCCTTCTTGTCCTTTTGTCTCCTCATAATGGCACGAATCCTGTGCGGTGCCCCTTCCTGGGTGAGTGACCGGAGCTGTCTGTGGATGGCTGGCCCTGCCACGAAGTGAGGACCATTGGCCTTGGGTGTCTTTTGCTCAGATCCACCCTCTGATGTCTCATGGTGCTTCTGAACACCCTTTCCTCAAGGGGCCTCTGTCCATTTAGGTTGTGGTCACAATGCTGGTGGCCCAGAGTCCTTCCTGTCTCCTCAGGCCATGTAGCACTGCTCTGATGAGGATGTTGTGTGGGTGGCAAGGGATCTGCTTGGCTTTTCTGAGCCCTGCCACCATGCACCACGGTGGATAGTAGTGTCCTTGCCTATCCCTACCTCTTCGTCTGCTTTGTCCCATATCACCGCTGCTTTGCTCTCCTGCAAGAGCCCTGTTCTGCACCCTTGGCTTCTCCCCGAGGGCACAATTTAACTGCTGGCTGGAGGAGAAACATTCCTCCTCAGTTTTACACAGTGCAGCAGTCTGAGCTCAGCCATTCCAACGTCCTGCACTGAATGTCTGTTCCCTCGAGTACCGGAGGACTGTAACAAAGTAGAGCTCTGCAGTCACTCTGGCTTTGGTCGACATTGGAAATGCATGTGGGGAGGGTCAGACGCATCACTTTTTAATTTTCTTAGTTATGCTGAAGTGTTGGATCATCGCATGCTTCTTGTTAAGACAGAGGGTTACTTTTGCCTCTATTTGAAATGAACTCAGTTCAGCTGAAATGTTTTTTTTGGGGGGGGAGCAGGGTGGGGAGGGAAATAAGCAATTTTTGGTACTTTTAATTTTTTCCCTATTTAAAATCCAGTCACACGTCACTCTGAAGTTCTGGGGATGGAGAGAGCCAAGCAGTGGCTTTCTGGTGAGAGCTTTCCTTGCTCCTTGAAGACCTGAAGGGTGGTCTGTCTTTTGAAGTCTCTCTGCTGTCTTCTCTCATCAGGGCTCTTTGCACATGTGGATTGACATGTTTCCAAACGATGTCCCTGCACCGCCGCCTGTCAATATCAAGCCACGACTGCCTGTCAGGTAGCACCCATGGGAGCAGGACCAGGGCTAGTGAGCCTGCACTGGGGGCCACTGTCCCTCGCCCTGCCAGGTGGGATGTGCCATGGAGTCCTGCACAGGCTGATGGTCTGTGCTAGCCTGGCATGCAGCCCTCCTCTCTGTGTCAGCTCTGGCCATGCAACAGTCTTGGGTGCATGCTTCAGCTGCACAAGTGTTTGCGAAGGGCAGGGTTAATCTCTTTAAGGCTGGACACAAAGGTGATAGAAACCCAGGTCAGAGCTACTCATCTAGCTCTATTTTAGCTAGTGGACAGATGTCCTCTGGGTGCCTGGAGAAGTGGACTTGCAGGAAGAGATCTGCTGTTTTCAATGATCTAATGGGACTATTTTGATGGAGGGTCCAGATTCTTCTCAGAGGCATACAGAGGACAAGAGATAATGGACACAAATTGCAGCAAGAGAAACTCGCAACTGGATCTAAGGAAACTCATGCAAACAAGGCCCTGAGCAATCTGATCTCCTATGAAGTGAGAGCAAGAGATCGGAGCAGAGGCTGCAGAGGTCCCTTCCTCCCCAAGCCTTTCTGCGCTCCTATGGCTAAGTGGTGCTGGGTGGGTTTCCCAGGCACCAGGGATCTGCTTTGCAAAAGTTGCCTCTCCTGTCTGTAGATGTTAATCTTGTGGGGTTGTAGCCCCGCAGGAAGGGCCCTGTGCATGGCAGCAAGACTGTTGGGCTGTGCTTGGCCAGAGGAGCCCTGTCAGGGGCCCATAGTGCTAGGAGGTTTCAAGTCCTGCTGCTCTGCCGGTGTGGGCTTGGCCTGCCCTCCCAGGCACCGGGGGCAAGAGGATGTGTCTGTCTCACCCATGTGTCCTTCCCACAGCTATGAGCTGCGTGTGATTATCTGGAACACAGATGATGTGATCCTTGATGATGTCAACCCAGTAACAGGCGAGCCTTCCAGTGACATCTACGTGAAAAGGTCTGATGGGAGCCAGAGGGCAGCCAGAGCCTGGCTGTCCTGCTCCCTGCCCTGTCCCACACCCTTACTGCCTCCTCTGAACCTCTACTCCTCCCTGCCTCAGCACAAGGTGCCCCGCTCCAGTCCCCTGCGTGGACTGCTGTGCCCCCAAAGATGTTGGTCAGTGTTGGTCCAGCTTGGCTCTTTGACTCTTCCTTTCGTGCTGCCCCATGGGGTTGGGCCCCTCCATTGTTTTGCTCTGTCTTTGAGGCTGGTTGACAGGGGGTAGGAGATAACAGAGTTTCTCTTGCAGCTGGATAAAGGGCCTTGACCACGACAAGCAGGAGACGGATGTTCACTTTAACTCCTTGACTGGAGAGGGGAATTTCAACTGGAGGTTCATCTTCCGCTTCAACTATCTCCCGACTGAGAAGGAGATCACCTACAAGAAGAAGGACTCTGTCTTCTCCATGGAGGAATCAGAGTTTCGGGAACCGGCAGTTCTGGTCCTCCAGGTCTGGGATTACGACAGGATTTCAGCTAATGACTTTCTAGGTATGGTGTGACCTGCTGGAAGTGTCCTGTCCCTCACCTTGCTGGAGTGTTTCCCCTGGGGCCCGACTCTCTGAGAAGGGACACCAGGAGCATCAGATCAAGGTCTTCAGCTCAGCAGTCACCTGGCCTGGTTTTTCACATGTGAGCTAAAGGCAGAGCCTGGAGATATTGAGGTTGCATGCTTGTCCCAGGGCTTCAGTGTCCTTTTTCAGGGCCTACCAGGGCACAGGACTTTCAGGTTTTACTTCCTCACAACCTTTTTGATAAGCTTGCTCATTTTGCCTGCTCTCACTTAGATCTGCAGATCCCAAAGACTTGGCCAAAGAGCAGCTTTCCCAGGAGCTTACGTTGTGGGCACAGAGGCAACCTTTGTGAGACCTTTTGCACTTGAGCTGTGGCATCCTGTCTGTCTCTTGGGCAGGATAAAACTCTCTTTATTCATCAGCCTTCCATATGGTGTATTTAAAGGGCTTTCCCTCCATGAGATACTTCCAATGGTGTTTGGTTCAGCTGTGCTACTCAGGCGCACTGAAGAAAGTGTTAGACAGCAATCCCAACGATTCCTGGCATGTACAATCTCAGGAACTTCTAGGCAGGAAAGAGCTTCTGCAGTCTTTATTGCAACCTCCTCCTCCAAGCAGGGCCGGATGCCATGTAGGGCAGGTTGCTCAGGGCCTTGTCTGGGAGAGTTTTGAGTATCTCCAAGGATGGAGATCCCAACACCTTTCTGGACCTCTTTTCCTGGCTGCACAATTCTCATCATTCTCAATTTTTTTTTTTTACTTGCAGCAGCTTGTGTCCGTTGCCTTATGTGCTTTCATCATCCAGTTCTGAGTGGCCACATCTCTTGCCAGCTCCATCTGCCCTAGCTGCCTTTAGGCTACGAGAGATGCCCTTGTCCTCTCTTCTCTGGGCTGACCATGCACTGGTCTCTCAACCCGTCCTGCTGTGACTCTAGTCTTGAGCATCTCAGCCTCTGGACTCTCTTGTTAGTTGACACCTTTCCTGTGTTGGAGGCCCAAAACTGGATGCTGTATCCAGCTGCAGTCTCACCAGAGCTGAGCAGAGAACACCCACATCCTGTGGTTGCTGGCTGTGCTTTTGCCGATACAGACCAGTATGTGATAAGACTGATTTGTTGCAAGGGCTCGGTGCCGAAGTGGGACAGGACCTCCTTCCAAGGAGAACAGGGATGCAGGGCCAAGCAGGGAATTGAACTGAGGCTGTTTCAGATGTAAAACAGACTTGAAACATTTAGTTTCCTAGATGTTATAATTTTTTACTGACATTTGCAGGAATGAGGGGGGAAGAGGAGCTTGGACGTGTGAGGAGAGCAGGGTGGGACAAGGTAAAGGAGTGAAAATAACCCACTGTACTACACGCAAACCAAACTGGCCACATCAGAGATGAGATAAGACCTGTGGCTTCTGCTTCTTAGTCTCAAACTCTTGGGCTGGTCCTTTCTTATGCTGAGCTTCAGGTTCTCCACCTGTAGATGTGCAGGACTCCACTAGATCATTGCAGCAGCTGGGATGCTGCATGGTGGTGGGAGAGTGGCTGAGAAAGGAAGGCAAATAGTGTGGGGCTGACCTCAGGATTTCACCACGAGCTCTCCTCTTCACTGTGCCTGCAGGTTCCATCGAGCTGAAGTTGCATGACATGGTGCGAGCAGCCAAGAGCTCAGAGCATTGCACCATCAAGATGGCCAAGGAGAATGCAACACCTCGCTTCTCCATCTTCCGAAACAAGCGCATGAGGGGCTGGTGGCCCTTCATCAAACTTAAAGATCAAGAAGATGAGGAGAGAGAGGAGAAGCAGAAGCAGAAGAAGAAGAAGAAGAAGAAGAAGAAGAAGTGGAGCAGCTCAGTCAAGCCAGAGGACATGGAGTTCACAGACCCCAGTGGGAACAAGTACCTCCTGACGGTAAGGCAAGGTGCTGGCACAGGTGAGCAGAGAGCCAGTGTCTGGCAACCTGTCCTGCATGCAGGTAACCTACGGAGGCAGCAGTGACCCAGCTACCCAGGATTTTGTGCAGAGTCCTGGAGACTTGTCCCATCTGCTGCAAATCCAGCACCGCATCTACCCAGAAGTGCCAGCTACGGTGGCATGTAGGGGGTGTCCAACTTCACGTCTTACCATAGAGCAGCGCTCAGTGCAGGGAGCAAAGCAAGAGGTGCACGGCTTCCTATCAGCCAGACAGGACAGCAGCAAAAGCTTGTCATAGGGTCTCTGCCTACCCCAGACAGGTGCCAGCTGTCCTAGGGCAGACCTGCTGCTGATGGCCCTGCTAGTCACCATTGTTTGTCACCAGGTTTACTTAGTGCCAGTGCAGGAGGCTGCAGACAAATCCAGGTAGCTGAGGACTGCATTACAGTACAGTGCCTTGTCTGCAAAACAGCTTCTGGCCAGGCCACAGTTTCCGCTGGCTGTGAGGTGAGAGACTCCGAGGCTAATGCCTGGAGAAAAAAGTTTATCGGTCTGAGCATCTGTAAATGTAACTGGGAGAAAAATACCCAGGTCTGGCAGGGACTGTGGTCAGCAGGCTGGTCTGTGAAGCAACACCTGCGACTGTGGGTCAGACATGTTCCCCCTCCAGGGTAAGGTGGAAGCAGAGTTCCAGCTGCTGACTGTGGAGGAGGCTGAGAGAAGTCCTGTTGGTTTGGGTCGAAAAGAGCCTGAACCCCTGGAAAAGCCAAAGTGAGTATTTGTGTTATCACTTTTAACATGGATGCACAGTGCTGTGTTTTCAGCAGCTGTTTGTGTGGGGACATGGGTCATCAGCTTGTTGGGCAGCTGAGAGCAGCTAACGAGGCCCTGGGCAGTGGGGTCTGCCAAGGCTTCCCAGAGCTCGAGTGGGTCCTGCCAGACTTGTGGTTGCAGCATCAGGGCCAGGGCTAATCTCAGTGAGATACTCAAGGCAGCTGTGCCGTAACGTTGCTTGTACAAAAGGGGCAGTTCAGGTTTAACCATGTGAAGGCACCTATTAGCCACGTCAATGCAGGACAGCTCTGCAGGGGCTGTCTTGAAGCTCGGGTCCTGTTGTCTCCAGTGCTTTCACAGGCACTGTAGGACGATCCTGTCTGGGAGCAGCAGCAAGAGCTGGCAACCCAAGAGGGTGGCAGGCACCAGCGCAGAGGGGTGGACATACTGCTCTGTGGATTGAGCCAGTGCTTATCTGTTCTTCCCTTCCCATTCCAGCCGGCCAAAAACTTCTTTCAACTGGTTTGTGAATCCCATGAAGACCTTTGTGTTCTTTATCTGGAAGCGGTACAAGAAATACATCATTGTGCTATTCATTGTCGCTATTCTGACCATCTTCCTGGTTCTTTTGATCTACACCATGCCTGGATACATCAGCGAGAAGATCATCAATGGATAAATGCCCTCCAGCACAGGACTGCACAAAGACAGGGGTGATTATTGCAGGAATAGCGACTGGACCAGAAAGTTTAAGGAAATCCTGCAGGTGCAAAGGCAACCTTCAAAGTGAGAGACCTGCAGACCTGGCCCCTCTTTGGGGAGTCACATTTCATCCTAACTACCCATGAAATGTTAAGAAACCGAGGAACCAACCTACTAAATAAGGCAAACTCCTGAAGGACAGTTACAACTTTGGGAAAAAAATTGACCTGTGTGGGACTGGGGTGAGAGGGTGGGAAAACAGGGTCTACTGCGGTTGTCCCCACAGACATAGCAGCTGAAACCAGCTCTTGCCATTGAGAGTGATTCTGGCAGAGATGGGGACATGCAGAGCCATCCATGCCCTGGCTTGACAATACTTGGTGCTTCCCAGGCCTTTGCCTGAAGAGTTCAAAGCCCATTGTACAGGGGAAGGCGGGTCTGGTGTAGGGTCCTGGTGGATGTAGGACCTGGAAGACCTTTGACTAGGGCTCCCCAAGAAGAAGGACAACAGAGCCAAAATAGCCATGAGCTTCCTGCTGTACCAAAAGCACAGGAACAGCTCTTGGAGTTGGAGTTGGCTCTGGACATCGTAGCACTCCATGGGACATGGACTTTCTGGTTGTCGCTCCTTACAAGCTGCTTAACAGCTTTTTCTGCATGTGTTGGGTTGGATTCAGGCTTGCTTCAAACTTTATTTTGGCTTTTCATTTCCACAGGAATAAAAGCTCCTTGGCTGCTCTCTCCAACGCTGCTGGTGTTTTCTAGCTGCTTCCCGGAGCCAGAGGCCAGCCTCCTGCAGGCAGTCCTTGCTGATGCCCCTTCACCCTTCCTCCTGGATAGCACAGTGCCTGGACATCGGCATGGGGTTGTCAGCCTGAATCTGGTGTTGGGGCTGATGTAAATGAAATGAGACGTGTTCTCAGTACGGTCTCTAGTGCCCCAGGGTTCCTGTCTTCTGCACAGGCAAGACCTGACATGATCTGATCTCAAGTGGAGGTGCTTCATGCTGAGTTTTGATGGGACAGATTCCTTCTGAGGGGTCTCATCCAGATGCAGGAGATGATGCTCAGAGGGACTGTTGCATTTCCAAAGAAATTAACTGACAATGGGGTTTTGTTACAAGTGAAGATGACTGCCTAAGGGTCTTTTGAATGAGGCAGGAATAGAGTAAGTTTTGGGGAGAAAAGTAGCTGGGCAGAGCCAGCCAGGCAGGTAAGGAGCAGTGAGGACTCTGGCTGGACCTGAAGGCAGGTGTGAGTGTGGGGCAGGCATGGTGCTCCCCCGTGGGGCTGGCGTTCAGCTGCGGGATGGGGGCCCCAGAATGGCAAAGGGGGAGCCCTCTCCCTGCCCAGGGGTCCCTTGGGCTGCAGGGTATGGGGTGATTTCCTTGTGTTGCTTAATTCTCAACTGTTACTTTGTGAGAGGGATTTCGGTGATGGTCCGTGTAGGGCCACTTGGAGAGGGGGACTAGGAGGGTCGTTTCTGAGCAGTATGTTGTGGCTATCCGGGAACCACTTGGCCAACAGAGCACGTACTTGGCAGGCCTTGCCGCGTGCGCTGGCCACGTGTGCATCAACGCCTGGTCAGTGCTCTGCCTCTGAATCTGCTGAGGGGATAAACAGGACACCCTGAAGGTGCTGCGCCCACCTCCCTTCTCTGCTCTGACCCCGCTGATCATCACCCTCCTGCTCGGCGGTGTCTCCAGCGTAGTCGGCGTGGTGAGACTCTCACAAAGGGAAAATAATACGCTGGTAACTGCTCCTGCTAGGAACTGTAACTGCTTATGCAAGGCTATAACAGAGCAATAAATACCATTGTGCTTTTAGATATCATGTGCTGGGTGACCTTTGTGCATAGGAATCCTACGAACTGCTTACATACTCTATCACTTGCACCACAAACAAAGCTAAAACTTCAGTCCTTTGAAACAGAGGTGCTACTTCAGGAAGCTGTGGTTAAAGACAAACACTGCTGAACTCGTTCATCTCTGCAGATCTCCTGGCTTGGGATTCACGTCAGAGTGGGCATAAAACTCAGGACATGCCCCCGCTTCTGCGTGGCAGCAATGCCCAGCACAGTCTGCAGGAGATGCTCTGTGGTGAAAGCGCGGAGGGGTGGTGTGAGCCACGCTGGTCAGGCAGCAGGAATTGTATAAGCCAGGAGACACAGGGCAATGATTTCATCTTTGGGTACAGATCAGAGCTGGGCTCTGAGCAGATGGCAAGGAGAAATTCCAACACTGTGGAGTATCCCCAGATGCTCTTGCTGGAGTGTTGGTATGAGCAGGAGCTAGCTGCCTCCTGTCTCTGCCTGTCCTAGGGGAAGGCCCTCTATGGTTGCAGCACTGCTGGCCTCTGCCTTGCTTCCTCCCTGAGCCCAACGCTCTCTTGCCTTGCAGCCAGGTGAGGCTGACCAGGCTCTTGCCTGGGATGTAATTCCTCCTGACCTGTGCGGTAGCTCAGCGGCCACATCTATGTGCTTTCACTGGGAGGAAGACTCTGGTGCTGGAGAAGGGCAAGCAAGAGCCAGCAGCTGGGGGCTGAAGCTGAAACTGAAAAAATAAATTAGTTGCAATATTTTAGCAGTGACTTAATGAGCTACTGGTGTGTGTGGCCAAAACGTGAAGCGAATGTTTGGTCTCCATCCTCTTTAAACACAGCGTGGATGTCTTTCTGGCGACCACTGAGTCCTAGACACGCTATAGGCTTGTGCAAGGTTGGTTTGTGGGTGTTAATGCTACGTCTATTGATCAGATGATGTAAACAGACTGTCCCTCTCCACTCTTGAAAACGAGTGAGAAGGTCCAGTGAGCTGTGACCCCCAGCACCCTGGAAATCACAGACACTAGGGGTTGTGGGTTGCAGCTCCTCCCTGGGGAGCAGAAAGTCTGGCACCTCCTATTTTGGTCCATAATTTAAGTTCTCGATATTCCTGCTGCAGTGAATTCTGGAAACCTGCAGGCAGATAAGTTTCCAGCACTATTGCTCCTTGGGTACCTAAGATGATGGATGTCCCTGCATGCCACAGTCTTGACTGTGCTCACCCACGCAGAGCATGACTTGCATCCTCCTCTACTAGATGGGTTTCAGCTGCGGGGCTTGGCTGGCGTGGTGCACAACAGAGGACGAAGCCAGTGGTGGTATGACTCCCCTGGCCTGCCCACCCAGCTGTTAAAGAGCTTTAGCTGTAGCACGCAATTCCACCCAGAGCTGTTCTTTGCATTCCCAAATTGCTGTAAAACTTTTTGCTCCCACAAGTCAGTGTTTCTGGATCTAAAAAGCCAGTGCCCTGTCTTGGAGCTCTAGCACTGTCAGGACAATGGTCAGAGTGAAGCCCAGTCACTTCCTGCAGGGCCCACCCAATATGGGGACTGTCGGGGCTCGCACCAGTCTGGTGAATGGGTAAAGTAGCATCGCGTATAGAATCTGCATCAGTCAGCAGCGCTGATAGTGCCGACGCAGTTGCGTTTGTTTGCTTAGCAAGCCAACAGCCCCAATTTATTTAGCGTAGCTAACGCCTGGGCACTTGCCACATCAGGTGCAAAGACGGAAGCAGCAATAATATCACGTGGGTTCCAAAACTCTATATTGTCTTGGCAGTCAGATTCAAAGCTGTGTGTGCTTCGTTTAGGTCTTTTATGCTGTAAAATCACTGTATTATTGGGTATAAACATCCCCAAGGTTCTCTATGGTGCAGGGGCCCCCTTTTATAACGGAGGGTGTCCCTGCCCATGCACAGTCCTCACACATGAAAAACACACCATTGGGGAGGCCACTGGAGCAGTGCTGGATTTTGATGTGTTAGTGCTCGCGTGATGACACCACACTGTGCCTACACATTCAATGTGTAGGTTCTGAAGCATTTACAATCACTACCCGTCTAGTAACGTTAGCTTCTGAATAGTTAAAAAATAGACAGAAGTCCATCTTTACTGACCCCAACAGTTCTGTCTCGTGTTCAGCGCTCGCGGCTGCTGTTGTTTTACACAGAGTTGCTGCCCTACCGTTATCTGGCAAGTCGACCAAACACGGTCTGAAAGGGTTATTTGCAGATGATACAGACAGACAAATGGTGTCCTGTCCTGTGGCATTAGCCAGAATTACCCACACGTTTGTTCTTTCCATGACTGATGTCCATGGAGTTGCCACACAGCTTGTTAACAGTCCGACGAACGCAAGGCAGCTGGGAGCGCTGGTCACACCCATCGTGCAGAGATCCACTTGTTCACTGCTCCTGTAGAGACACAAGCACATCCTTTCCCCCACGTCCCAAGAGGGAACAGTCCTTCCCAATTACCTGTTTCCAGATTCTTAACCATCACTGGAGCTTGCCCTCGGATGGCCTCGTGTACAGGAGATGATCCAAAATGTTTCTGTGTTGGGGAAGAATTGTCACTCCAACCATTTAGAAAATTGAGCACATCCATTGCTTTTGCTAACTTTTTGTTTGCGCATTTCCCTTCCACTCCCCCTTCTTGTTTTAACAAAATATTTTTAAGTGTGCCATGGGCACGTTCAGTGATGGCCTGTCCAGTGGGGCTATGTGGGATACCAGTAAGATGCTTGACGCCCCAAAGAGCAAGGAAGGTTTGGACTGCGCAAGAAACATACGCTGGCCCATTATCTGTTTTGATACGCGTGGGAACCCCCATGAAAGCAAACGCTGACGTCCAATGTTGGCAAACATCTCGAGCACGTTCTCCTGTATGAGCAGAGGCAAACAATAAGCTGGAACGGGTATCAATAGTTACATGTACATATCTGTGTCGGCCAAATGACGGGACATGAGTTATATCAGATTGCCATAATTCCTGAGAGCACAAACCGCGCAGATTAACCCTATAGAAAGGTGGCATTATTGTGTTGTATGACATTGACCACATAGGCAGAATCAGAGACAATATTGAGGGATTCATCTTTCCACTTATACAAAACTCGTACCACTGCCGCAAGTTCTACAATTTGGGTTGAACTTTCTACCAATTGTACGTCATGATGCCACTCATCATTTTTCTCCCACACAATCCTGGATTTGTGTGTTTTTCCTGATCCATCTGTAAATATTGTTAAGGCATTTTCTATGGGAGTGTCTCTTAGTGTTGCTGGATACAACATTAATTCTCCTAAAAATTGCAGCATTGGTTGCTTGGGCCAATGGAGATCTGTAGCAAAACTGTTTGTAATGCTGTTTGTGCTTCTGGAGTGAGTCTCCCAGGAGAGGTTAAACCTGGATCTCCCTTAAGCACTTGAAATAGAGGGGAGGGCATTTCTGTAGAGAGGCCTAGAGCCAGGTGTACCCAGTGGATAGCTCCCAGCAATTTCTGCAAATCGTTAAGGTAAACACTGTTTGAGGCATTTTTAACTTTTGTGGCGCAATTGGTATAGTGAAAAAAACTATCTTTTAAAGAAATAATGCTAATATTCCAATCTCGAGGTGTCATTAAAGAAGATGGTAACCCCTGTTGCAAAGGTCCCATATCCTCAATTACTGAATTTACTGCCCTTAAATCCTGTGAGAGTCGCCATTTCCCTGATGTTTTCTGTATTACAAACACAGGTGTATTCCAGAGACTGTCTGCTGGCTGTATGTGTCCAAGCTGTAATTGCTCGTCAACTAATTCATTCCAATGCTGCAGCTTTTCTCTTGCTAAAGGCCACTGGTCGACCCAGAAGGGAGTATCTGTAACCCTGTCAGTTTTTGGGTAAGCTGCCCCCGCCCCGCCGGATAGTGGGGGGTGCCTGGCCGCGGCCACGGCCTAGGCACATAAGAGGAAAAAAAAAAAAAGGCCTGAGGTTTGAGACAAGAACAGGGAGAGATTCTTAAAGCTACCGTCACAGGCAAAACAGACTCGACCTGGGGAAACTATTCATTTATTACTAAAATCAAAGCTGGAGAATGAGAAAGGGAATAAGATAACCTCCCCCCACCCCTCCCTCTGCCCAGGCTTAACACCATCTCCACCTCCTCCCCCTCCCCCCTCATTACATGACATAAAATGTTTAATCAATATAATTTTAGAATAATACGATTTTTGATAATTACATATCAATATGAGGTGGTTCTTGCTAACTGTAGAACTGTAGTTACATAGGTTAAATTCTATATGAAATCTATTTGTCCTGAGAGGGAACAGGGAGTCTTAGAACTGTTACAACATCTCGTTTGTTAGAAATGAGAAAGAAAATCAGATTCAATAAGGCAGTGCAGGGGGAGACAAGGTTAGCCCAGCGTGTCTGGGGTAATTAAGAAAGGTGGCAGAACAAAGGTAGGCCTCAAACACCAGCTGTGGAAATAGGCCCCGAGCCATCACTCTGGAGCCAGAAAATCAAGGACAATGCGACCTGTTCTCAAGACCACATGTGGAGATTTTAAGGAGGGGTTCGACCAGCAAATTCGAGGAAGGGGCGCTCCGATGACCCCTGGGACCACCAGAAGCCCCTCGACTCAAAAGACTGAGCACGCGCAAGTGGGTGAGGAATATTATAATGATTTCTAGGAAAACTGATGATTATGTATTAGCGTTCCGGGAATTATTCATGCTCATGCATGAAACCAGCAAATATATTCTGTCCAGGTTTCAGACCGGCATGCATGCTAGGTGGAAGGATCCCCCGTGCGTCCAGCACCGCAATAAAGAATGCCTGCTTCTTAATGCTGCGTTGGCGTTAAGGGGTTTGATTCCCGATTTCGGTGACACCCCCCCGGAGCGGGACAGGGTTTGGGGCGGGAAGAGGGAATGGGGGCCACGGTCAGTTAATCACACATCGCTTCATGCTGCAGTTTACTAGGAGGAAACCTACAATAATAACAAGACGTAAGAACATTAATATATATAAAATGAACAACGTACAATGTCTCACCACCCAATGTCCAAATGAACAGTGCTCTGTCTGCCTTTGGCACAGCTTCCTGCACCTGCACATTAACGAGACTTGGAAAGCCAGACAGCGTCCTTGGTCTCATTCACAACAACTCTTAGCATCAGAGCATTTTAATCAAGATTCTTCACATACAAAACCGAAAGCTACTGAGAGGAAAATTAACTCCATCCCTGCTAAAACCAAAACAGTATCCACCCCTTATTCCATACCATTCACTCCCTGCCCACACGCACACACACAGACTGCCTGTACCTGTCTAGGGAACTTTTAATTTCCTCCGGACTGTAATCTGTTCATTTCTCTGTTTGCTCTGCCTGTCCGTTTCCACTTAAAGATCTTATAACTTAACACTGCGCCTGGCACGCAACACTCTCAACCTGAGGGCTCCTTTTCCGGATCTATGGCACCTGGATCAAAGGGATTTTCCGGCGTCCTGTCAGTCTTTGTTTCCACGGGCGGAGGAGCGGACGGGGTAATGGGTGCTGTCGGATCCCTTTCTGCTCGTGACTCTTTAAGGCTTCAAACATTACACGCCACGCCCGTTAACAACCTTTGAGCAGCAGGGTCGCCCCGCATTGCACAGTCCCACAGCTCCACACTGACACTGTCCCAGGTGCCCACTGTGCAGATATCAGAGGTGTTGGCATCCCGTACGTGAGCAGACACCCAAACCAACAAACTCTTCAGGTCAGTGTTATTAATAGCACAGTTCTGTTCCTCTAACACGTTTGTTAGAATCGTTACAATTGATTTCTGTTCCTTTGAAGCCGTGCTTCTCGTCGTTCCCAGCTGCGTTACCTCCCTTCATCGAGGTAACGGATACTGCGCAGACTTCCCCAGTTCAGCCAGGTTTCTTTCTGGAGCCGTGCTCCCCCTCATTCCCGGCCGCTTACTTCCCTTAGTTGAAGTAACAAATTCGCTGCGCAGGCTTCCTACCAGTCGGCCAGGCGTTCCCACCGGAATCACAGTCTTCTAATCTTCACTACTTCTAACGAGTCCCTGTTCGGGCGCCCTTTGTGGGAACGTAGTCACGGGCCCCCGCTGCATGCTAAGCGAAAATCGTTGATTGTTACAGCTCATGTGCTTATCTACCCTCCGATCGCCCAACCACCACCAGCCGTTCTTTCTCTTGTTTTCCTTCTCGCGGAAAGTCCCTTGTTTCTCATTCCCATGGCTTCCTGGTTCTCATTCCCATGGCTTCTGATACTCGTCATCCCCAACAAATAAACACTGGCTCTTCGGTGCTCATATTTCACAGGGTGTCGTAGTTCAGCCCTGATCTGAACTACACAGCCCCCAGACTACACAGTCTCTCTCTCACTCCCCCCACCCTCTGAAAGAATAGGGGGAGATGATACAAGAAAAACAGCTCGAGGTTTGAGATAAGGACGGGGAGAAATTCTTAAAGTTACCGTCATGGGCAAAACAGACTCGACTTGGGGAAAACTGTTCATTTATTACTAAAACTAGCAGGAGAATGAGACAGGGAACAAGATAACCTCCCCACCCACCCCTCCCTCTTCCCAGGCTTAACATTATCTCTACTACCTTCCCCCCTGCTGAGCGGCACAGGGGGGAAAAGGGAATGGGGATCGCGGTCAGTTCATCACACGTTGTTTCACGCCGCTCTGCATTGTCGGGGGAAGAACTCCTCACATTCCTCCTCTGCTCCATTGTGGGGTCCCTCCCACGGGCCACAGTCCTTCGTGAAACTGCTCCGGCGTGGGTCATCTCTTCTGCGGGTGCAGTCCCTCCAGAACGGCTGCCCCAGCGGGGCCTCCACGGGCCACAGCCTCCTCCAGGCACCCGCCTGCCCCGGCGTGGGGTCCTCCCCGGGCTGCGGGGGGATCTCTGCTCCTCCGTGG